>PNEQ01074079.1:0-134774 GCA_003012365.1 Medauroidea extradentata
TACAAGAGCGTGTGAGCACGCCGTGAGTTGGTACAAGAGCGTGTGAGCACACCATGAGCTGGTACAAGAGCGTGTGAGCACGCCGTGAGTTGGTACAAGAGCGTGTGAGCACACCGTGAGCTGGTACAAGAGCGTGTGAGCACACCGTGAGTTGGTACAAGAGCGTGTGAGCACACCGTGAGCTGGTACAAGAGCGTGTGAGCACGCCGTGAGTTGGTACAAGAGCGTGTGAGCACACCGTGAGCTGGTACAAGAGCATGTGGGCACGCCGTGAGTTGGTACAAGAGCGTGTGAGCACACCATGAGCTTGTACAAGAGTGTGTGAGCACGCCGTGAGTTGGTACAAGAGAATGTGAGCACACCGTGAGTTGGTACAAGAGCGTGTGAGCACACCATGGGCTGGTACAAGAGCGTGTGAGCACACCGTGAGCTGGTACAAGAGCGTGTGAGCACGCCGTGAGTTGGTACAAGAGCGTGTGAGCACACCATGAGCTGGTACAAGAGCGTGTGAGCACACCATGAGCTGGTACAAGAGCGTGTGAGCACGCCGTGAGTTGGTACAAGAGCGTGTGAGCACACCATGAGTTGGTACAAGAGCGTGTGAGCATGCCGTGAGTTGGTGAAAGAGCATGTGAGCACACCGTGAGCTGGTACAAGAGCGTGTGGGCACGCTGTGAGTTGGTACAAGAGAATGTGAGCTTGCCATGAGTTGCTACAAGAGCATGTGAGCACATAGTGAGTTGGTTCAAGAGCGTGTGAGCATGTGAGCACGCCATGATTCGGTACAAGAGCGTGTGAGCACATAGTGAGTTGGTACAAGAGCGTGTGAGCATGCCGTGAGTTGGTACAAGGGCGTTTGAGCACGCTGTGAGTTCGTACAAAAGTATTTGAGCACGCCATGAGTTGTTACAAGAGCATGAGAGCACGCTGTGAGCTGTTACAAGAGCATGTGAGCATGCCATGAGTTGGTACAAGAGCGTGTGACCACGCCGTGAGTTGGTACAAGAGTATGTGAGCACGCCGTGAGTTGGTACAGGAGCGCGTGAGCACGCCGTGAGTTGGTACAAGAGCGTGTGAGCACGCTGTGAGTTGGTACAAGAGATTGTGAGCACGCCGTGAGTCGGTACAAGAGCGTGTGAGCATGCCGTGAGTTGGTACAAGAGGTCGTGAGCACGCCGTGAGTTGGTACAAGAGCGTGTGAGCACGCTGTGAGTTGGTACAAGAGCGTGTGAGCACGCTGTGAGTTGGTACAAGAGTATGTGAGCACGCCGTGAGTCGGTACAAGAGCGTGTGAGCACGCCGTGAGTTGGTACAAGAGCGCATGCCGTGAGTCGGTACAAGAGTATGTGAGCACGCCGTGAGTTGGTACAAGAGCGTGTGAGAACGCAGTGTCTCACGGACGTGGTCGGGTCTCTCGAGTCAACGGCACAGGCTACTGCAAATAGCGTCGTTGCCAGCGAGCCGTGCCTAACTGCGGGACCGACCGCAGACCACGTGCTGTGAGCCATCTCTCTGTTTCTTCCGCGTCTAGCCACTATTGAGAAAAAATCATAATAGCAAATTTACGAGCGTCCGTCGTAAACCCGACCGGAGATGGAATATTCCAATTACCTCTCCCCTGCCTTGTTTCCATTTAGTTTACCATAAAAATAGCAAATATTCGTTCCTGCACGTTTCTGTTCCCCATTGCAGGCGTTCTCTAGAGCCAAAAATTTTTTGTGAAAATAATTCCACACCACTTTGTTTCAATGTCTTATGAGCACATCTGTATCTCTGCTTTGTGGTTGGTGATTGGGTGTTTGTAAATCTCTGTGTTTTGGGGTCTGTCCGCAAATTACAGATGTGTGTCGTCACAGGTACCCTTGTTCTGATTGGCTCAGTTAAATGAGCGACGCCTCTACCCAAATACAATCTGCCAATAACCATTTCGCTATGAAGTGAGTGCTTTGTAAGGCCATCTTGCCTAGAAAATTAATTTTAAAATATAATTTCTTGTGACATTACACAATTTTGAGCAGGATCTATACATATTGCAAATTTCGTTTATACTAAAAAATTGTCAGGAAATGACAAATTAAATAAAACAAAAAAAAAAATATTAGTGTTTCAAAAGTTCTCGCTTTATACCGAACCACCTATCCCCACCCGAACACACTCCGTGATGTTATCGGTAGAGACACCTGATTTTGGCGAAAATATTTGGGCACCACTTCGTACCAATGCCAATGAGCCGCAAAATTTCGCCGATTCCATGACCTGCATGTTAGAATCCACTTTCCTACGCATATTCAAGCACCGTCTATTCGTTCATTGTCTGTTGTTACACTGAGTAGCAGCTAGTGGACAAATAGTCTGGGCTTGAGTATGCATAGTACAATAGATTCTAGCCTGTAGGTCATTGAATTCGCGAAATTTTCCAGTCCCTACCAATGCCTTGTGTGCATTCTGCAGCTCTGCTCTGTGATTATTGGCAGCGGGTATTTGTGTAGAGGCGTCATTAATTTGACTGTGCCAACCAGAACAAGGTAATTGCGATAACCACAAATCTGTGATTAACAGGTAAAACCCAAAGACGCTTAGAATTAAACATCCTAGCATTAGAGAGGGGATAATTCGCGGGTTCACCGAACTGTAGCCTTCAAGAAAATCTGTGTACTCAAGTAGACAACAGGTGTCCATCAGCTGCTCGCCGATACAGTAGTATGGGGTACGTTAAGGAACGTTGTTATTATCGGTTCAGAGACTTCCAGGGGATGTCAAATACGTCAACGGCCAATATCGACAGTGACACGAACTTACAGTTGCTAGAATTCTAGCGTGTGCGTAAAATAAAACGTGAATTTTTCAGGTCCCTACCTATCGTTGAAAACGAAGCACCGCTGCACAGTTGTGCGCTTAAATAGTGCGTGGTAGATAAATAAACGCCGAAAACAACCATTAATTTCTACGTTTTTAACGAAGCCAATATAGATAAAATACTCAATGACAATCCTAGATAGTGGTATTTGCCAACTTTATGAGTAAATATTTATCCAGAATTACTAGTTCGTTACGCGTGATCTCTTGCGCCGCAGTTAAATGCACGAGGTTCCGGCGTCAGAGATTGTGCCTCAGAAGTTCGTAACACTGGAAACAATGTTGTTTAAAATGTTGGCTAAAACATGTTGTCTAGGATTGCTGTTGTTTAATTTCCGCAAATTGGCTTCAAGAATCCTACAGTTATATATTAATGATTTTAGCGTTGAATTATGTACCACGTCCTCTTAAGACATTGGAACAAAGTGGTGAAAAAATCATTAAGCGGAAATCAGGTGTCGCTTGTTAGTAACTACGGACCTTCACATACTTTGTGTCCGAATTATACAGGATGCATCAGTACAGCGGGTACAAACTTCCAGGAGAGATAGAGTACATTTAGATTATGGGAAATAATCACATAGCAATGGAATCACTTTCCTGGCGCGGTAGTGACGACACAAAACACAAGAAAGGACACGAACGAAAGGATAAAACATGTTTATTATTCTTTATACAGCAAAATACTAAGAAAAAGAACATAGACATCGATCGTCAACAAAGTAGACGTTTGAAATTTCTCACATCTCCGGCACATTGAAGAACGACCGTTAGCGAAAATATGTGGCGTGTCCCGGACTTCCCCAGCATCCGCCACGATGCGTGCAACAATGTTGTCAGCACTGTTAAGGGCTTGTTCCCGATTTTTTTCAGACTGGTGTCAATAACTCAAATGTTTTTTAACCAAAAGTTTTTAAAAACTTTGAGTCAATGTGCAATCACACGATGCACAATACTGTGGACGCGTTTTTTTTTAAATAATGTACCATTCGCCAGCAAAAAAAAAAAATAATTTCCTTCATGTTTGCTTATTTTCACGACAAAAAACGTAGTACTTTGGGTAATGAAATCTAAAAAACCGCGTTCAGTACAATTCTACAAAAAAATTCAGCTACAAATTATAACATATAAGTGTCAAAACTGTGCTGCGAAATTTTGATATGAGTATTAGGTAGCAATAAAAAAATATTTTCGAAATCACTGCAAAGCTCCATAACAAGCGGGAGTTTCGTATGCCAGTGCCACAGACTAAATAGTAATACAGACGTGAAATGACGTGGCGGCTCTTTTGAGAGGAGCGAACTTCGCCGCTTATTGGCTGCCCGAGGTTGTTGATACCAGTCCCGTGCATGGTTGGCTCCTGCATGTTACGGCAGGTTTCCTATTGGCCTGGGTGCCGATTATCAGAGCAGCTGCCATACGCTAATTGGCTCTAGGCATATCCGCCATTTTGCTGGCCAGGGAAGCCATTTTGCTGGCGTGTGTGACTGAGTTCGCTGTCCCATCGGCTATTTCACTTCTGTATTCCTAAATATTCTGTGCCAGTGCCTTGAAGTACCCCCAGAAGAAGTGGTCACAGCGAGAGCAGCTGCACCAACCGGGTGCGATGCTTCGGTTTACGTAGCGCCATCTAACCAGTCAAAGACTTCCCAACATTTTTGCTGAATTAAGAGTAATAAACATGTTTTCTCCTCTTATTCGCGTCTTTTTTTTTCCTTGTGTTTTGTGTCGTCTTTACCGCGCCAGGAAAGCGTTTCTGACTATGCATTGCTATGTGATTTCCAATCGTCTGCGGGTGTACTCTGATCTCCTGAAAGTTTGTAACCGCTGCACTGATACATCCTGTAGAGTAGCGGGTATTTTACAGTTGATCATATGCCGTTGGTCGTAAAGTCCCAGGCGCGCACACAAACTGCCGACCAACAACAGAAATAAGTCAGATGAGCACACAGAAACTAAGAGCTCAGTCTGTTGTAAGATAAGAACGCGAAATTTGCACGTCCCTCAATATCATACGTCAATGAGTTGTAGAAAATTAATAAATCACGACTATTAAAACTCAAGATATCCGTTGCACTACGTTTAGCTGAGGCAAGGGCTGCAAATTTACAAAAAAAAAACTTACCAGATTCTACTAAGTACTTGTTTGGAAGGTTCTTGCAGTGAGAGGGAATCAGTTTTGATACATGCATACCGGGTCTATACAGTGTATTGGTATATTGTTTTAAAGATTCTTTCAATGATAGTGAATAATCTGACGTAATTATTTTAGGGATTTGTCGTGTATATTTATAAATATATGTGTCTCTTCTCATATATAATCTTGGCTAGTTTTCCTTATCGGTTTTTGTTTCGTCTGATTTTATGTGACGATGTAGTGCCCGCCATGGCATTATGTCAACTATACTACTCACAATACATCCTTAAACTTTCTTCTTTTTCGTTTTATCCAACTGTGGAGTACGGTATGTTAGCTCAATCACTTTTTCATGTTATTTGACTTTATTTTAGCCCAGTATTGTTTCATTCTTTGTTATCTTGCTTTCTTTCTTTTCCAGAGATTTGGATCGTTCGTTTCGTTTTTACTTTGACTCGTAACCTCTCATTTTCTTGCTTGAGGTTCCAAGACGCTCCGACTCGTCTCTGTGTAATGTTGCAGACTCCCCAGAATGCTACTAGTTTACAATCAATGTTTAAAATTTTTCTCGTGTGACCTATTTCTGGGGCAAAATCTCTGAAGCCGAAATTTCGAACATTTGTTTGTTTTAAGAGGTTACTCTGAACAAATGTATAACTCTAGCGAAATATTTACTAATTAAGTTGGTAATGATTGTTATCTAATATTGCTCCTTTTAAGTTTTTCTAAATTGACTTTCATATAGCTAGTGATTATTATTTCCTTTTTAATGTTACTTTGTGCGTCACGCCATCCTGTGAGTGGCTGCATCTCTGTTAAGACAATATTTGTCTAACCTCAATAATTTTAAGCTATATAATTATTTATTTTACGCCATACGCTACTATAAAAGCAACGATATTCATTTCATCGAAGTTATAAATACTGTAGAAACTGTCAAGCAAAAAGTGCCAACATGAGGCAATAAATAACTCACGTGTTTGCGAACGGTAAAGTGAAGAGATATGTCTTACAGTCTTCCTCGCCGTTACATGACAGTGGGAGTGTCCATCACATGTAAAGTTATTGCTGTCGACTCTGACAGCTTAGACATAGACACGTGCTACTTAAATGGTTAACATATTTGCGTGCGGGTTGCTTGGTATTCCCGGTCATGAACTGTAGTCAGTCAATCTGTCGGCAGTCAACTATCATACCAACCACTAGTTGGTGGAGGCTCCGTTTAGAGAATACAAACAAGGCGTTTTCAGACACGATCCAGAGATGTATCACGTATTATAGGGTTGCGTAGTTTTAGGCTCAGTTTCAGTAGTCAAATTGAATTTTATTATTGTTCGCTTTTTTGGAATTCTGAGAGGAAAAATGTTAATTCGGTGACTATGTCGCAAATTCTATTTACCTTTACCTACAAGACAAGCATGGCAATAGAACTAGTAATGTATAGTCAGGTCGCAGTTTGTCGGGCAAATTATGAATATTAAAAAAATTTGCCACACACATTGCGGAGTAATTATATGTTAACAGCTAAATTACAAGGACTCTACTGTTGCGAGATGTAAATATAAATTGAGGTATAATCGCCTATTTAACATATTTCTTCTCATAATTCCAAAAATGCGAAAAATAATACAATTCAATATGGCGACTGAAACCGAGCCTTAAGGTAAGTGTAGGGCCGTATCTCGTCTTTCAAAAGCGCTGTTAGGCAAAGCCGCGGATGGACTAATAGTAACGTCCTAACAAAGATCTAATAATGTATATATATACATGTGTGTGTGATAAAGTTTAAAAATCTAGAAATAAAACTTAAAAGTGAACATTTAAGAAAAGCCGACACATAAAAAGATCCATTAAAAAGCAAAAAATAACGCTTTAAAATTACTGTTCTCCATAAAATACGTCGAAGGACCACTAAGTAAACAAAATAGATTCCTAATTAGGCAAAATTAAAATACACTACAGCAAAAAAAAACCAAATCCACAAAAAGGCGTATCTATCCAAAAATCAAATTTTAAGAACAATTTTAGGTTTCGGCAAATCGTTTGAAACTTCCAGATACCTACTCACAGTTTGCATCCTATAAACGACTTTCGGGAGCTTGCCAGCTGAAAGCGCTTCCACGTGCACTTGAAGTGTAAACATGCCAACATAGCACCATTTTTATTCCATTGGATAGTACGTCGAATGAATATAGGAAAGCACCCTGCAATTTTCGATCGTCTTTTCTGACATTTCACGTTTGTTGTTCATGTCTGAGATGATGTTATTGTCTTTGAATTTAGGTTAGGTACGTAACAGCAATATTTTTTGTGGAGGTTAAATACGGTTAAAGTAGTATTTGTGAGGGATTTTTTCAGTGAGCATAATATTGTGTTTGCATGGAGAACAGTACAGATTTTACATATGCTTAAAACCAATGTTTGTATTATTCAATAAAGAAATACGTAAAACGGAAATTAAAAAACCAACTATGGAATAATCTGTCACACCACGTGTCACTTGATGAAAGTACGAGAACATTTTAAAATTTAATCGTTTATTTTCACAGCTGACGTAATTGTCGCAAGAAACTAACGAATACATTAAGATCATAAACACGTCAGATAAAATGTGTATACACAGAAAACGTTTTCGTTAATATGTGTTTACCGTCATTTTCGCACAATGCTGTTATTATTTTTACGCAAAATTCTGTCTTATTTTCGAAACAAAGGTACAAAAATTGCAAACATATACACGTGCAGTAACAATTTTGGTTTGTGAAAAGCCCCACCTTATAGCAAACCCTCAATGGAATATTGCATACACTTTAAACGGATTTGGTATACTTAACAGTATTGAAAACTTTCAAATACGTAATTCCTAAACTCGTTCCAATCCAGAATATATATTTTAAAATGTTGCATTTTCTTATGTAACAAGTATCGTTTGACAGGTTATTCCACAGAAGATCCGCCGCCATTGTTATAAAAACACAATGAAAACAGCTGAACATGCTTTCGAATCACCGCCTGACCACATTCACCTGAAAGTGGATATCTCTTCACTTCCAGGCAGTCAACCAAACAACGAAAGAGGTTTATAGTGTGTGTTTCGGCCGGATCAGACTTTAGGTGATTGGATAACAACCGAAAGCCATTTATAGATACGGCCCTTAATGTCTAGAAGTGCGAAAGATGTAAGAATAGAGACCTGGAAATTCCGTGTTTTTTTATAGAGATTGCAAGGTAGAGTTCCAGCAACTATAGGTCTGTATCGCGTTAATAAATAGCCGTTGACTTACTCGACACTTTCTGGAAGTAGCTGAGCCAATAATAAAACTGTAACTGAATACAGGCCCATTTCACAGTGTCAGCGAGCAACTAATAAACAGCTGATGTCTGCACGATTTCACATATATTCTTGGAGTCTAGCCTACAGGTCAGTGAACAAGCGAATATTTCCCGTCTCTATATAAGGACTATACTACACGCGTATCAGGCTTCTCCATAGCCTCTAGATGCAAGCCACAGAACTGGTGTGCAGTCTTCTCGGAGACAACTTGCCCTCTATGAGACATTCATCCAGGTGCCCTTGTCATTTTATTACAAAAAATTACATCTGAACATGTATTTTACACGGCTATACCTTTCAAAATATTCTGACGCAAGATTTTCACACCTAAAAAAAAAGACGAAAAAAAAAACAGCCATTTTCGGCAGCATGAAAAGAAACTTAAGAAGTAAATGGCGGATCTGAAATTGGTATATGCACGTGTGAAACGACCTTTGAGTGCTATTCCTAAGAAGATATAAGTTACGCTCGCTGAACATTTTTCAAATAGTGTTTAACGACCGAAGATCAGCACACCACTCGGCAGCCTGGGTAGGCATTTTTAAAAGGGCGTGGTACATAATTCAACGCTAAAAGCATTAGTATATAACTGTAGGTTTCTTGAAGCCAATTTGCGAAAATTAAACAATAGCAATCCTAGACAATAGTTTTAGCCAACGTTTTAAACAAAATTGTTTCCAGTGTTACGAACTTCTGAGGCACAATTTATGACGCCGGAACCTCGTGCATTTAACTGCGGCGCAACAGATCACGCGTAACGAATTAGTAATTCTGGATAAATACTTACTCCAAAGTTGGAAAATACCATTATCTAGGATTGTCATTGAGTACTTTATCCATTTTGGCTTCGAAAAAAGCGTAGAAAACAATTTATGTTTCCAGCGTTTATTTATCTACCACTTACTCTTATGTTATTGCAAACGATTTCTCGTTGTTTGTGTATTTATTTAACTTTACTGAGTATGACGCAAACTGGGATTTTCGGAATTTCTTTACAGATGCTTGAAGGCACTGCCATTACAATAAGGCGACTATCACCACTGAAACTAATTCGATTAATGGTATCTGGAACAGTGCGAGCAATAATCCTGTACTTGCTTCGCCTATTCTGCACGGTGATGAAGTAATTTTTACACTGGTGGGATGTACAATGTAGGAATGTGTGGTTAGATTGCAATCCACGTATCTCCATCACTAGGAACAGGAAAATTTCGCAAATTCAATTATCAGCATGTTAGAATCAATTGCACTATTCATATCCAAGAACCGAATATTTGTCCACTATCTGCTACTCAGTGGAACAACAGACAACGAACGAATAGTCGGGACTTGAGTATGGATAGTGCAATGGATTATAGCCTGCAGAACATTGAATTCGTGAAATTTTCCTGTCCTAAAACCCATCACACGTCCGGTTACCAGGCACGATTTTCTGTGAATATGTCGTGTGTGTTATAGTTGGCCAGACCACACTTCCTTCACAACGACTGACAAGGAACATTTTCGCCTGGTTTTTCCGCAAGAAATATTGCTTAATTAAAGAAGTCCTACTTAATGTTCTCTGACGTATGTGATCACAGAGCACGACGGTGAGCCAGAACACTTCGCAGTAATTATGCGCGAGGGTGCTTGGCAGCGATATTATAGGTGATTACTAGAGGCGGCGGAATACCACGGAAATGTATAATGTCAACATACTCTTGAAAACTATGTAGCTTGATTTAGCACATATGATTGGTTGAACTGTTTCTGCCACGGCTTAATTTACCGCACAGCAGTCACGATCATTTACTCGCGTCAAGGCCCACGATTTTGATGCGAGAAGATTTTTGCCCCACTTTATTTCAGTGTCTCCCGTACACATCGGCAGCTCTGCTTCATTATTATTGGCAGAGTGTGCAGACAAGTTTCTCAGTTGACTACACTAATCAAAATATGGTTATTGTGACTCGTTAAGTCTGTAATTTACCAAGGCAAGTGAGAGTAAAATCACTAGGGACCCTATTTTTTCGCGAAAATAATTTTGCCCCAGTTTTTAATTTCAGTTCCTTACGTGCACATCTGCAATTGGATGGTGTTATGCATCAACCAGCTATGAGCCAAATAATTGTTCTAAATAACAATGTGTTTAAAAATTCTTAGCTTTGAGCAGTACTTACGAGAAGTAGCCCTATTTTAGTCTTATAAAGGAAATATTTTGAACACGCTACAGGACCAGAATACATTAAGACAGTTTTAAAACTGAAAACGTTTTCATCTGTATTTCGCAACACAATCGATTGGCGCATAGCTGGTTTATGCATAACGTCGTCCATGCGCTTCATGGTTATTGGCAGCGTGTCTGTGTGAAGAGCCGTATCTCATTTGACGGAGCCAATTACAAAAACGTTCCTGCAACACCACACGTCTGTGATTTGCCGGTAAAATCCCAAGGCTCGTGACAGTTAAAATATCCAATCACTGACCACGAAGCAAAACTGCAGATGTGCACGTAAGACACGGAAACAAAAAGTGAGGCAAAATTCTTTTCGCAAAAAACAAGGGTCCCTAAAAATCACTTCATCACAGACGACGTAGCAGAGCTGCAGATATGCACATGACGCATTGAAACCAAATGTTGCAAAAATCTTTTTGCCACAAAATCGGGGCTCTATAATAGCAGCTTTACTATTGGATCAGTCGAATGGGGCAGTGAATACACATAGATACGACAGCCTATGGCAGGAGCAAACGTAGACACGTGCTGAGTGTACTTTCATTCTTAGCAAGGAGTCCAGTTTTCCAACGATAAATTACCATCTGGCCGGGGATGTCGTGTCACATGGCCTGCCTGGTTCCTCAGATCTGACGCCATTGCATAGTTTATGCTAGTGACACATTAAACCGCGCCTGCGTGCAGGTCCTCGCTTAGACAATAATAGAGGCCGTTCACGATAAAGTGAGCACTGTATAAAGTTTTCTTTCGGCCGTTTTGCAGCCATCTTTACTTTTTTTAATATGAAAACTTCCATGTCACTAAAAAGTAGTGTAAAAGTTTCAACCCTCTCAAAATTCAACATCTATTGTCCCAATAAAACATATTTTTAATTAATTACATGTTCTCCTGAGTGCTAAGTTTATAGTGAACAACCTAAAAGTATAACTGACCACATACTAAGTATGACCGGTGTGTTTATAAATCTGTGTTAGCCAATGGTAAGGAGATGCAATGCCTGCATTACAGTTATAACAGTTCCTATGATATTTTTGGAATTATTATCGTGGTCTATATTTATAGCCATGGTCCCGTGACTGCCAATACACCGCTTCATCTGCAAATACACTAAGTATGTCGGGTGTTGCCTATGTCGCAGGCATTGAAAATTCGCTGTCTAAAATAAAACCATACCTCGAAAACTGTGAGACGAAATGTAATAACAGAATGCATTTATTGTCGTATTGCCGTAATCATACTGTTTACGTCAACAGCTCTATCCCCTCACATTATGAAGTGTCGCAATGTTTTCATGCAAGAATACAATGCCAACCTATATTTTCTCGTGGACGGGTTTTACATCAGGAAATCAAAATATAATTATAGGTATTTCTATGTTTAAAATCATATTATACCAAAAATCTAACATTGTTCTCACATACTGCATTTTACATTTGCAATAAACATTAGTTTTTAACTCCAAATTTTATTGGCTTGTGCGTCCTTAAATCGTATGCTATTAGTTGTATGGCTAAGACTTTTAAAAAAATATGCCTACGTACGTTTATAACAGTTTACCAAGATTTATATATCCTTACGAGTTATGACTTTTTCACATAAGGAATACTTCATTAGCTGTACTCTACGAGTTTTAAGTAGGTAAATATTTCAGTACTTAAAACAACTAAGCAAAAATTATTCTTACTTCAAATTTGATGTTTCATTAATTTAAGTTAAATATAGTGCAGAACCTTTATTTCTTAATATCTATGACTCTGCTGCTTTTTTGCAGAGTTCAGTTTCTGGTTGCTCATAAATTTATTACAAGGCCGCATTTTGCTAGGACAGAGATTTTACAACAGCTAAATGTAACAAATTAGTTGCTTGATGACTGCGTGATGATGAAGTTTTTGTAACACTTTGCAGTGTCATTTTAAGAGACTATAATATCAAGTGTACTTTAGTGCTCTTGTATATGCAGCGTGATTCT
Source organism: Medauroidea extradentata (assembly GCA_003012365.1). Taxonomy (NCBI): domain Eukaryota; kingdom Metazoa; phylum Arthropoda; class Insecta; order Phasmatodea; family Phasmatidae; genus Medauroidea; species Medauroidea extradentata. Next base: position 12,512 of record PNEQ01074079.1, read on the forward strand.
CAAAGAAGTCGTTAGACAGAGAGAGAGATGTAAAGAGAGTGACGTAAACGTATTCACACATAATGTGACGTTGAGTTGACTTAGTGATTTGTTGTTTTCCACCGAGCTGTTGAAGGACATTAATTCAATGCCTGCCGTAGGAGAAATCATCCCGGAAGTGTACTATGCCAGAGTCTTTCTTACGATAGTACTTTTTCCAGGTAATGATATGCTGCTCTCAAGATAAAATAAATGAAACAAGTTCTTAATTTTTAAAAGGAAATTTAAACTTTCAAATTACATTTTAGATGTACAGTATCACATAAAATGTTTTTCTTATACAAAAAAAATATTACGTAGAATATTTTTGAAAGCATTATTATTAAAATGGTTTTAATGAAGGTATATTAATTTTATTTATGTTGGCTATATGTCTCGTGAGCACATTCCGTAAGTTACCTAATCGGTGATTAGGACACGATCCCCGGTTTACATCTCCTCGTCAACTTTAACTACTGTACGTCCGCGAACATGTCTGAAACTCAGCAGAAATAAAAATATAAAGAAAACATTTTTTGTTAGTGCGCTGAATTTCTTCCTGCATGGTGCCCATATTTTTTAAACTCTATTTCTTACATCCCAATTGTATACACATAACAACCACACCTAAATATGTCCACGGACACGTTAGGGGACGTGTTAGCGACAATTGCTATTTATTGTGTACAGGCAGTAAAAACGCATGCAAATGAGTGTAAAATTGTTACTCGGTTTTATTGAAAAAACTTACTCCAATTATTTGCAGCTAGATATTACATAGAAACCACAACATTTTAAAGATAACTTACAGTGTTGTTACCAGTGTGGGATTGTTTTCAGAGTAAACAAATATTTCAGTGATTGGCCGAGAGAATTTCTTTGCTCTAATTTTCATAAGCACTGTTAGACGACTTTCAGCCATACGGATTAAGTAGTCCCATGAAATGGCGTAACATTTCTTCGCGTATGGCTTCCAAAAACATGTCAGTTATTAATAACCCTGATTTCACTTCTATAGTTAATTTATTATTGCAGTTTCACGTGAAACTATTTTGTTTTAGCAGAGAAGGTAATATGTGTTATCTAAGAATATTAAATAATGCGTACCATCTGGAAAATAAGTTTTATTGGTAACGTTTGAAATTTAATGTTTGAGAGTAGAACATATTTTTTAACGTAGGCCCATACTGGAATTGAGAATGTTGGGGGGAAGAGATTTGTTGAGCATAACCTTGAGGCCTTGAACACTTTTCACGGTGACATAAGATGAGTGGGTATAGAATACCGGCGGAATGCAAGTGCAAGGAAAGCAGAAGAACCCCGAGTATACCTGCCTGTCGACGATAGTATCCGCCACGTTTCCTTCGTGCGAAAAAAAAGTAGCAACCCCAGCCGGAATCGAGCCCAGGTTGCCGTGATGGGAGGCGAGCAGCCTGATCACTACATCGCCCTGTCGCTTAACAGTGCGTGGTAGGTAAATAAACGCTGAAATTATCAGTTGATTTCTACGCTTTTTTTCGAAGCCAGTATGGATAATATACTCAATGACAATCCTAGATAATGGTATTTGCCAACGTTATAAGTAAATATTTATCCGGGATTACTAATTCGTTACGAGAGATCTCTTGCACCGCAGTTAAATGCACGAGGTTCCAGCGTCAGATATTGTGCCTTAGAAGTTCGTAATCCTGGAAACAATTTTGTTCAAAACGTTGGCTACCACTATTATCTTAGAGTGCTATTGTTCAATTTTCGCAAATTGGCTTCAAGAAACCTACAGTTATAGAGCAATGCTTTTAGCGTTGAATTATGTACCACGCCATGTTAAGCCCGCCTCATACAATGCCTAATTGATATTGCCTTCTGTTAGGTACCCATGGGAATAGCATTGGGCATATCAGACTCAGTACAGCTTTTATAACATAAAAGGTTTGTTCCTCGTTATACCTATCCACGCGATACTTAACAAGATAACAGAAAACTTAACCTCAATTTATGGAAGTGAAGAAGTCGGTTTTAGTGAAAAATAATGAGAAACGCAAGCGGAAATGGTGTACTAGACATTGGCAGCAGAAACGAAAGAATTTATGTGGGTATCATGGTAGCTAACAGTGCTTCGGAAAGAATTTAGGTTAGTTTACTCACATTACTTTGTGATGTCGACGCCATTTTGAACAGAATGCGTCACAAAAGTGTTCGGTCATGTGACAACACAAAGCGTCTGCGATGGGCCATAAAGGTTTATGGGTATAAAGCAAACAAGATTGGTAATGAAAAATAGAGTACGTTATATTACGTTTCCTGGCAAGCTTATAGGTATGAAAACTGCTATGCCCGGAGACAGACCCCTAGGAAGGGTGGTGGAACGTAGCTCACATGGAAGCAAAAACGTTAATAGAAAATGGACAAGAAAATTGCGACGGAATTGAGCATCGTGTGAGGCCGACTTTATACACGAATAAAGCAGTCCAGTTACCAGGTTGTTTTCTAAAGGAGGAGAAAAGGGGGGGGGGAGTGAAGACATGATAGCCGTAGCTTCAAATGTTCCCGTTTCATCACGCTACTTTGCTGGTACTCTTTCCTCCTTGATAAGTGATCGCAAAACTGCGAACCATAGATAATTTAATATTTAATTAATTTTGTTCCTATTACTCACCCTGTTCGAAAATTAAAGACAAATTAGTTGTTTGCCAAGAGCCTGCTTGTTAATATCAGAATTACAGTTACGAAAGTAACCCAGAACAAAACAAAATCTTCGATCGTTGTAATTTAAACTAACTCGTTAATGACTTGCAAGTTTTTTTACGAGATCTTGTCTTTGCCCAGTAGTCGGTAGTGCTTGTAATTTATTTTATGGAGCTACTTTCTTTTACATCTGCGTTTACGCGACTGGATTTTTTAGGCAAACTCTATCAGACAAAATACTTCGTCATTGAACCTTGACACTTACATTGAGATCAGAGTGTAAAATTGTGATGCTATTCCTTTATCAAAAATATTATTTTGTTATTTGTGCAGAGATATTATTTGATAACGACGTTTAATCGCAATCCGCGGTAAGCAATTCGCAGGTGTGAACAGGTTGTTATTAAAGACAAAAGTTGACTATCAAATTCCACATTTCGTACGGATGTTGCCACATGTGAAGTGTGTGTATTGTTGCGAGCTAGCTGTGGTTTACATGTTCAACTATCCACTTCCTTCGTCTTTATACTCTGTGATTGCTGGTTGTAGGCCATGTGGCCTCAAATGTCTTTAAGGAGCGTGATTTCGTATACAGGTAGATTATGTGAAGACAAGTGACCACATAAAATAATGTTACAGAAAGTAGACGCTATAATATATTTATTAGGGGTTGGTTATCCCCTATTTAGAACTTTGTGACTATGTCCGCCAAAGTGAATTTGCATATCATGCACGTAATCAGCGTACAAAAGTAAGTAAAATTGTCTTCCTTGGAAGTAAGCTCTGATCCCGACCGTTTCTACTGAAACATGTTCAGTTGGAGATGGATTTATGAATACCCGGGAGGTAGGCAGCCTGAAACGCTGTCATGTATGACGTGTCAGTTTCTTAGTGCTATTTGCTTGATATTTACGGTGCATTTATTATGTATTTTGTCAATCAATACCTTCAACGTCGTCTATCACCCTAACGAGCCAATCTGCGGCCAGGAAGACACGCCAATAAATAACAATTGGGGGTATGATGGGGGGTGGCTGTCAAGATCCCTTGGGAGGTAACTACAGATCTCGGTATTAGTTTGAAAGCAGGATTATATATGCCTGGTGTACAATTCGAGAGTGAAACGACCGAGCGAGATGATGTAACGGTAACACCTTGGACTCGCATTCTGAAGGATCCGAGTTCGATTCCCAGCTCTGGCCATCCTGACTTTGGTTTTCTGTGGTTTCCATAAATCGTTCCATTCAAACGCTGGAATGGTTCGTTAGCAAAGGCCATGGTCAAATCGTATTCCGGTTTCTGTCCTTGAGTAAAGTTGTGTAAAAACCGGCTCTTATAAACTCGCTATTGGCGAGATGTGAAGCCAATTCATCCACTCAAGATTGAAATTTATCATTTATGCCTGTGTGAATGTTTGTGTGTCTATAAACTGAGGATTTTTACCGTGTAGTCTCTTTAGAGGGAATTTCATATTAAAGAGATAAAATTAAAGAAAGTTTAGGCCTACACAGGCGTCTTCTGTTACAAGATTATTTGAAAACTGCTCAACGCGCATGAGTGATATATGCTTAGGAATAGCATTTAAAGAACTATACACGTGCGTATACCAATTTCAGGTTCATTACTTCTCATTAAAGCATATTTCCTAAACCTAAAATATTGATAATAGGTGTTTTTTTTTTACGGACCTTTTCAGATATTAAAATCATGGTGCAAAATCTGTAAAAGGGTATTCACCACATTGGCTATTTCTTTTAAACAGTAAATACTTTGGTTTTAGCTAATTGTGCCATTAATAAAATTTTTTGTTACACAACCGTTTAATTTATAGTTTTGAATAATTAGCTATTGTGACAGAAAAAATGTAAACAAAACTGCCAAACAGGTTTGTGATATCTGCTTTCGTTTATTCTAAAAAAAATAACTAACATAAAAATAGTATACTGTAAAGAAGGGTGCATGGCCTTAAACTTTAAGATTACGTCATAAAATGATAGTGTCACCACTGGATGTCTCATAGAGGCGAGTTATCGCCGAGAAGACTGCGTGCCAGTTCAGTGACTTGGGCTTAGAGGCTAGGGTGAGGTGTGATTAGCGTGTTGAGTCGTCCTTACAGCATCCGCAACGCCTCGAACGCGCATAATACGTTCATCCAGCCGTCCACCTTAGCTTAGGGGTGTACAAGTGCGATGTAATCATCATTTTTAATTTTTACCAAATATTGTTAGTTTTGTAGACGGTACTTCTGAGTACAATATTCTTTTACAAAAAAATTTTAGCTCGCATAGTTTTCTCTTAAGGGCTTGGGCCCGAGTTTCTCGGCTTTCCAGAGAATTATTTTTTTTTTAATCCATACGAGAGTCGATATCGTAAAATTGTTTTGTAACTTTGTTGCAAATTGGTTTTTCTATGCAATGTAATTTTTCGAGACAAACTTTATGAGTATAGCTAATTTATCAATTAAAAGGAAATTTCGTTAATTAACTAATTGGCAACTATTTTGCAGTCTTCTGACTCGACAGATTAGAGTATGCAGTTTAAATCAGTTATAACAAAGTTACGAAGCGATTTTACGATATCGGCTCACATTTATGTTTTAAAAAATAATTGTCGTTAAATGCGAAGAAAATCGGGCCCATGCCCTTAACGGTGTGTAAATTCAAAATTTGCATGTTACGCTGCCATGCAAATAATGAAATCCAACTGATTTAATTAAATGAAATAATTCACAGGCAAAGAACATGACATTGGCTATGTACCAAAACATTAGAAAATAACATTCAGTTAACTATTTTGGTATTTAAAAAAAAAAAGCTGAATTTTCATATTCTTTTATGTAATTTTGCGGTATTTTTAAAAGTTCAAAATATTACGTCGTGGGTTTCCGAAATGTTTTATTGTGTAGTCCATGGCATGTTATCACAATTGGAATTATATCACTTAAGCAAGTCAGTCGGTTTTCATTATTTGCATGGCAGTGCAACATGTAAATTTTGAATTGACACACCGTTAAGAGAAAACTATGCGAGCTAAACATTATTTTGTGAGAGGAAACTACACTCGCAAATATCGTCTACAAAACTAACACTATTTTATAAACAAATAAAATAATGATTTTATCGCACTGGAACACCCGTAATACCCGTAGGTGTCAGCCGAATCATGAAGGATGATATGAAATGAGGTCCTACAATGGACAAGTGATGGAATGCAATGGGCGGTGGAAGTGGGAGCGTCCTGAGAAAACTCGTCGGCCAACGGAAACGTCCGCCACGTTTCCCACTTGGAATAAATCTGAATCGATTCCGCCGGGAATCAAACATGTAGCAATGTTTTTTTTTGGGGGGGGGGGGGGTGAGTGGTGTGACCACTAAACCCCCGCGTCCTCATACATGAATTGAAGTCAACCGATTTTTCTACGCTGAAATAATCTGCGAAGTTCGGTGGCCGCGTTACGAATTAGCACACGACGTCCGGTGAAAATTATGGGCTTTGACACGAGTTCCTACACTTTTGACAATAATTATTTTTTCAAAGCATAAACGGAAGCCGATATCGTAAAATCGCTTTGTAACTTTGTTATAACTGGTTTAAACTACGTACGCTTATTTTTCCGAGACAAAATTAAGCGTGATGTTAACTAGCTAGTTAACTTACGAAATTTATAATAATTGATAAATTTATATCAAAAAATTACATTACATAATTGGACGGGGTTAAGCAATAATAAACTGTGTCAAAAAACGATGTTGTGAACTATGCCGTCTCCTATATAAAAATAAAACAAATATTTTTCTATAAAAAAATTAATGAAATTTTAAATTAAATTTTTTAAATATTCTAGATTTAAAAAAAAACACAAAAAAATTTTTGTTTATATATAGCCTACAACATCTTTATTCACAGTAAATTTCTTCAGTTTGGTATGTCAGTTGGCTTTAGTGGCGTGTAAAAAACCGTAAATTGCAAATTTTAACGTTTACGAGTCATTACGCAAAAACTATGATACTAAAAATGTATAAAAGCAAAATTTAGTCTCTATTTATGTCTAAAACAAGAAAAAATATCTGGTACAAAAATAAAAATATGACGTTCGAAATTGATGTATACTGCGCCCTTAAGCGAAGCACGGCTCAACTGATCTGCGAGTGGAAACATCATCAAGCTCCCCAGAACTCTTCTTCACCGGACCTATGTCGAGGTAGTCGACCCTAACATTCGGCGAGACTGCAATCTGGGTACTGCGATCTCTCGCACATGCCGGCGCCCGCCGACGATGATATCTGGCGAGAAGAAGTTGATTGGTGGGTTTTGTCGGCTGGCCATGGAAAAAAAATCTTCGGTACGTCGGCCGCGCAAGAATGCAACGAGACTTTTTTTTAGCAAGTGCGCATGAGCGCGCTTCACTCTGGCGGCGATCACAAGATACAGATTATTGTCGTCGGTGGTCTTGGTCATGTAATCGGAAAAAACCTACTTAAGATCTCCGGCAGATCACTTATTACAAACATCCTAGGTTGGTCTCCCGAAACTATCATTCCATGATATTTGTCACCTTCAATCGTAATATAAACAAACATTTCAAAACAATTTGCAGATGATTCCATCATATCAATCTACCCAAACATTAGTGAGATCTTGTCTTTTTCATTACATTTCTCTCTGCCTTTCATCATATGTCTAACTATGTACGTTGTCAAAGGGCCGTTAAACCCTCTCACTTCACCTTATTATGTATAAGTATATTCCTATCTAGAATTTATTTAATAAATTCTAAAGTAATAAATTTTACTATTAAATTTAGGGTTACAATTTCAGGTTGTAAACTCAGTTAAATTAATGATTATTCATCTACTGCATTTAACTACACAAGTAATTTGTATTGTTTATCTCATTTTAGGTTGTTGTAAAATGTATCGGTAATATCTACTATAAGCTGCATCTATATCCCTGGAGTTAAAGTTTGTTTCGTCTGAAATTTGTCGTAGTGTCCACTTGAACCATTTTGACACAAATATTAATATGTTTAGTTATTATTTTGAATTGTATATAGTAATGTTTCAATTCGTATTATTGTAACCCTTGTGTGTGTGACATGTTGTTTGTAATTTGTTTAAATGTTAAAGAAAGCATTTTAGTCTTTACTTCGTCAAAAAACGTAAGAATAAAAGTAAATAAAATGTTACTAGATGCATCATTCTTGAGTCAAAGATTTTCACTATGGGCCAGTAGAAGGTACACCGAAAACTTCTCTGGCGTTTTTTGTATACACAGTTGTTATCTGTGAGAATTCAATGCATTACAGTAAGGCCAACAAATATTCACAAGTATGTTCCAGATTGAAGCCAGACAATATTTAAGTCTGACGGAACTACTTATCGCACGCTCCTCTCGCGACGCAGTGTTAACAAGTTTCAGTAAACCATATTCTCTGCAATACTGCATACATTTTTATCGTCAATACGTGCTGCGATAATTCATTAGAAGTGCTATCAGTGAAACATGTCCAATGATATAATCTTCATTAACAACGCGAAACTTTACAACATCAACTTCAGAAGTTCTACAAAGCATTATTTTTAGCAACTGGGTCCACAAGGACTAAATTGTAAAAGTACAAAAACTTTACAGTCTCTGCTTAAATTAGAGAACCAGCGAAAATTAAAGTCACTGTAATAAGTGAAAACCTATTAATTAATTTAGTTATTTAATTTCACTGACATTGCAGTGAATCATGATTATTGGACGTAAAAATTCCACATCTTCGAGGAAATGATTCACAGTATGTTACACTGATTCACATACTTTTGAGAATAATTACATTATATTTTTCAGTGACTAATATTTTCCCTGGCTCAGATAACTGATTTGAGTTTCAAGTGAGAACATATTTAATAAGGTTGGCATTCCTAAACGTGTTTATAAGGGTTTAGGCTAAGTTTATTCTGTATTTCAGAACTTATTATACAATCGAAAACCTTATATTCTGGAATACAGATCATTCCTAGTTCCTTTATGTAATATAAGCTACACTTAACACCCTACAGAACACTGAAGAGATTTTGGTCAGCACTTAACAGCTAGGTGTTTATCGCTGGTGAGGGTGACATGATGTGAGTATGCAGCATCGCCGGAATGAAAGGCGGGGGAACATGAGATCCCCGAGAAAACCTGCCGACCAGTGGCATTGCCCGGACAACTCCCATGTGCGAAAACCCGGGGACCGACCCCGCCGGGAATCGAGCCCGGATCGCCTAGGTGGGAGGCGAGTGCTCTAAGACGCCAACCGCGGCTCCAATACCCTACAGAAACTTTACTCAATACCAGCCTAAGTCACCGCTGAATTTAGAGCTCAAGAGTTATTGAAAAAATGTCGATGGCCTCCAAACGTAATGGAGAACATTCTTGGACGTCCCAAAATTAAGTTATGAAAGGAAAAGTCACAAATTAATGTGATAGTAACATAATTTCCCGCGGGGAGCATTTAATAAAGAATTTTACGTTCGTCAACGTAAAGAAAATTTAAAAGTCGACATAGAAAAACTGAACAAAGAACAACCCAAGATGACATGTTTGCCAACGTTGTGAACTGAATATGTTACTGGTTAACTATTTACGATGCGCCGATTTTTTAACTTAAATCCTGTGCAAGAGATATTACACTTACTGACTACTAGGCCTATCTCTGGCGAAATATTTTCTCGAGGGATTTTGAAAACTGTTTCCTATGAGTGCTAATTTTTCTGCGTTGACATCCAAATTCTTGCAAAACTCAATAAAAGTTTATTAAGTTAATTTATGCATCACCAGGCCAGTACCAACCATAGAAGGGAAGGTAAGGTAGAGTAGGCTTTACGCCTCGTCGACAGCGAGGTCATTAAAGACGGTGACACGGCGGGAGCTGGGAGAGGAGTCGGCCATGGCCTTCGTAAAGGAACCATCCCAGCAGTCGACTAGAGCGATTTTGGGAAACCATGGAAAACCGAAATCAAGATGGCCAGATTCGGGGATCGAATTCCAGTCCTATCGAATGCTATTCCAACCGGTTACCATTGCATCAAGTCGTCCGTAAGGGAGGGTGGAGGGGAGACAACGTAAGTCAACCTGAGGACGCAAGTTATGTCTCCTTACCCCCTACTTGTTTTCTCATATTAACTTTTCATAAGGAAAAAAGTAGACAGATGACATAAAAAGTGTCAAATCACACTGAAAGAGGGTAGTATTTTATAGTAATTCGCCCCCTTCCCATAAAACCGAATAAAAATTTATTCTCTCCCAGGTAGCCGCGGTGGCCGAGAGGTCAGACCTCTCGCCTCCCACCAAGGCGATCCGGGCTCGATTCCCGGCGGGGTCGCTCCCCGGATTTTCGCATGTGGGAATAGTGCTGGACGATGCCGTTGGTGGGCGGGTTTTCTCGGGGATCTCCCGTTTCGCCCACCCTTTCATTCAGGCGTTGCTCCATACTCATATCATGTCACCCCTCCCCCTTCCCCCCGCACAAGCGTTAAAGACCTCGATGTTGAACGCTGACCAAAATATCGCACTCACTTATTCTCCCCCCCCCCCATCTCAATTCAACTCTCAGAATAGTTAGCTCATCCACGTGTATCCACCCTTCGAAAATAGTCTACGAGGAGATTACTAACACCAACTGAGCGCCTTAAAACTAATATGCACCGAAAAATTAGTAATTTTTTAACTGTACCAAACACTAACTCTTACCATTACATAAATAGTAATTTCCCACAAATAAACACTTTTGGGTCCCATAGTTTTTGTACAAGCGCATGTCAGACTATTGAATTGGCCCTTTTTGCTACTTACCCAAAGTAAAAACTATTAAAAATATACGAATGAAATAATTAAAGTGAAAGTAAATGTATTAAGCTTCAGAATGACACCTATGTAATTTCACATAAATTTTTTGTACTAAAATAAAATCTATAAAGTACAAAAATGTTTTCATATCATTGAGTAACTGTATTTTTAATAGATAACTTTTACGTGGAATGACGAAGGTGTCATTCTGTAGCTTAACATATTCACTCTCTCTCAAATTTATGTCATTTGGACCGTTTGAATAGTTTTTACTTTGGGTAAATAGTGAAATGCGCTTGTACGAAAACTACGGAATCTAAAATTATTTTACATGTGGGAAATTACTATTACTGGAACGTGTGAGAGTTGGGCAATGTTTGGTACAATAATAAAATTACGTATTTTTCGGTGTAGAGCATTCTTAACGCTTAGAGGTGGCGAGACCTATGGTCAGCGAACTAGAGTCGGCTTCAGTGATCATGCTCGTCTAGGTCTCACGCGTCTTCGTTGTGTTCTGGTTACACAACACTAACAGCAGTAACACCATTATATTATTTCCGAGGTGCGTAGCCAGCATGTCTATTTATAACACTTTTTTTTTTTTTTTGTATTTTCACAATTTTTTTTTTGTGAAATAGAAATCTAAAAACAAAAGAAACACGATATGTATTTTACACATTTCCTGGACAAATCACTTTTAAGTAATGTGATTAGTTCATGAGAAAATAGAACACACGTGAATACATATTTGAAGACATCCCATAGCGAATGGACTTCTCTTTAATGTGAAATGCAACATTGAAGAACAACCTCGGACAATTACGCAGTAGTGTTGTTTATGCGGGCGCTATTTTAGAGGCGTGACCTCACTCCCCTCCAAACCCTCCTCTCCCACACAACTTTCTTCTCCGGATCGCTTCGCGGCAAGCAAAAAGTGCTATGTCTTAAGTGGATGCCAATGGCAATTGCCCTTTCCTGAAAAATATTTTAAACAGCTCGTTAAAGCGTTGTCGCAGCTGAAAAAACACGACAACTCAAGGGCTTCTTTACACGTCTTTTATCCGGTATGACACGTGTTTTACGTACGCTAAGTGTTCTCGGAGTAGGGAAGTGCCAAAAATTACTCGAGTAACCTTGAGCGCCAACACGTTTTCTTCCTTATAGATGACAATTTTCGCTGTGCTTCGTCTTTCTACACATACACTCGCCTCGCGTTCTGGAGGATCCGGGTTCGATCACCGGCTCCGGCCATCCTGATTTCGGTTTTCCAGGGTTTTCCGAAATCACTCCAGGCGAATGCTGGGATGGTTCCTTAGATAGGCCCTGGCCGACACCTTCCCCCTTTCCCCCAATGTACTTCTGCCAAGGCCATGTGTTGTTCGAGGGCACGTCATACCAAATAAATAAATTGTAGTAACGTTCAAAGGAATACATTACATTATTTATATGTTCGCTGGAATTTAGCTGCCGATTTTAAGAAGATGAACATGTTCATAAACTTTTCAACTTTCTTTAAGAATTGGAGTTTCTATATAACAATGTGTTTACATCCCCTCCCTCCCTGTTATATGTTGTTCTCGCCTTGTGTCCGTTATTGCTGAAATGCATATGGACATAACTGAAACTGTACACTGCAGGAATTTACAATTGCTTGTCGCGTTGTACGGGTAACTAGTGCTGTACTATAGACCGATATTGCGCCGATCCAACGGAAATCTGGAACCCTTTTGTTGTTTGACAAGTCTGCAGCTCATGCAGGAAATGGTAGGGGTTTTGAGGAGGGGGAAGATTTTTTTTCGGACAAATATATTGTTACAGTTCATCAACAGGGTACATACAAATCGTATATTGGTAAAATTTATTCTTTATATAAACTAACGGCTACGATTGAAGGTGATTATTTTATGAGAGTTGTCGAACTTAATCTAATGCCGCTCTTTTATTTGATTTTAATTTCATTATTGTATAGAAGTAAGAATACTAAAGAAATAATGAAAATATGCATTCATAATACCGTCTTTCCTTAATGGCATTCCATAAATCTCGTTATTCTGCATAAATATTTTTTTACCTTTACTCGCGTTCACACTGTCCTCTAAAACAGCTCGAAATTATGTCCTTTACCGCCCATCTTAAACCCTTATTAATTCTGCGGTATCATTAACCTGGGCCACTTCGTAAGCTGGCCTGTTTCCTTGGGTTAGAGGGGAGGTGAGGGAATCAACAAGCAAGTGTTGTCTGTTTCTTCTCTGCAATAGGGTAAAGTATATTCATTTCGAGGACCAGGCGCATAAGTTTCGGGTTAGTAAGTAAGGATGGAAGGTGAAAGCTAAACACAAGAAATGCTAAATTTTTGTGCTGGCATTTTTCTATAAAATAGGAATGAAAAATCGCTACTAAGGAGAAAAAACGCTCCTTTGAAGGAATAGAGCCTCTGTTATAGGAAAACGTGTTTCTTTCATAAAATTTATTCGACTGCCTAATAACGTTAGCTGCGAATGTTCAGATTTTCTGGCCTGCCTTTTGATGCTACGTTCCGTGGGTTGACGAAATTTGTCATTCTCTCTGATCTCATGTCATAGGTAGATGCCGTATTTCACTTAGTACTTACAGGTATTTAAATGATTACTTGAAGATAGAGTAAAATATATGGTAGTTCAGTATCAGGTTTACAGTATGCAACTAACTTTGTTAAGCTAGAAATACTCGACAGCATTAAGGTTGAACCATGCTTGATCTCAAATGACTGAACCACAAATTTGAAACAAGCCTGAGTTAACTGCTAACCTCGAAACAAATACACTATCGAATTCACAAAAACCTTTGTTAATTGTCGGAAAGGTTTATCATATTTTTCTCGTCTGTTCGGCTTTAAATTTCGATATCGACCCCAACAGGAAACGCCTCTATGTTAGCGAAGAAATTTTATGATGATTCTGTAAGCTCAACATTCATTTATATTCAGTCCGTGTTTAAAGCTCATTTAGAAATGCTCTTGTGATCTGAGAAATCAGGACATAAATTGGGGGACACGAACTAACATTCATGTTTTAGTTTTCTTATTAATTAATTTAAGTTTCCTGTGAAAATGTTTAATAGGATGTGATATTTTTATGTGGCTGACTCAGTATACGTGTTGGCCAAAATAGTTTTTTCCCCCTCTTCACTAATTTTCTTTAATTATACTTAATACGTTTGCTGAATTCGGTTTCGTAGTTTCCGTGATTTTCAGCAACTGGGTTATTCATATCCATATTTTCATTTCTGGTACTCTTATAAATCGAGATTTTTTACATCAACTTTTTTCTGTCCCTTAATTTTTAACACTTTTCAATCACAGTACATCATAAAAGAAGTATATGATGTTTCGGCTGTGTTAACAGTTGACTTGTAATAAGATATTAGGAAACCTTCGTGTATCTATAATTCATAAACTCTTTTAATATATAACTAATTTTCGGCTTTGTGTTTAATTATACAGTTTCCACCAGTGTACGCGTGATTAGATTTTCACATGAGTCATACAGTGGGTGAGATAAGAACCCTCGCCATTTCGGCCATCCCGTCATTTGAAAACCCATGGTAAAGAAGCTAATCATCTACAAATAAAAGATAAACGTAGCAAATTGTCCCTCATAATAGCGTGAACTTGAGGTGGTCAATACGCGCCATTACCAAGAAAATGGGATCTTCTTCCACATCGCCCACGTGCAGAGAAGGTTGAGTCCATCGGGAAGAGAATTTTCTTGGAGCCGATGCATCTGAGATCGTCCTCCGCCGGGAGTGTTTCATTCGTGTTCCCCACTCCACGTGTCTTCCAATCCTACTATCTCTCTCTTTCTTTCTTCGTCCGCTTCTCTGACTACTCTTCCTTGCTTCTCGCACCAGCGCACCCACACTTCAAGGTCCGTGGTTCGACCTTGGGGTAGGAATGCATCACGCCACAGGATCACTCACCGTCAGACATCACAACCTGCTTCCCTCCTCCTTCCCTCACGCTGATCCCCTCCGACAATCACCTCTCTAACATCCTCCCTCTTGTGTTTACGACTGTCCACATTTCGTGGAAACAATTTCCACGACATCGGAAGTCGCGCAACTATAAACTAGGCGGCATTTTCGCTTCTATTTTGGTACATCTATTAGGTCGGAAACTTATTGCCTGTTTAAAAATAACATTTTCTTCTGCTAATATCATAGACTTGTTAGTTTCAGGTAAAAATAAAGTTTTCGGGAATATCCCATGCATGTTATATTTACGTTCAGTCATTATTTGGCATACAACACGGTTAATTAAGTATACGACACAATTTATTTTCATAATCAATCATAAATGCCTAATCGAAATTTTTCAAGCAATTACTTAAATTTATTAAACCTACCGAATATATGTTACATTATAAAACGTTTATGATACTATTATTTGTTATTGCTGTCACGAACGGAGGTATGTATTCAAAAACAAGACTTAGAATAATGTTTTGTATTTACCATTACTATAACGGCCGGAAAATTTTGTAAGAGAATTCAAACTGGAATTGTCAGTCACGCCAATAAGACGAGCAGATGTTAGGCGAAAAGAAGTCAAGCAAAAGCAACGAAGTAAAACGGAAGAACACCGCAGCTGTGAATATTACTTTTGTGAAACAAACTCTCAGGAAAACACTTGAAAAGAAGGTGATTTTTAAGAACAATTATTTAGAGTAAAATGATTAAAAAAAACGTATTCGTGGAAAACACCTAACATAAAATGCAAGTACTTTTCTTAATTAACACACGACTGTTCACTTCAAATCATCACTGTCAGAAAGTATTACGTAAGACCCATACTTATGAGGTTACAGAAGATTCAAGAAGATATCATATCTCAAAAGTTGAACACTTTTAAAGAAATACGTAATATAGTTATATACGTATGTTTACAGCAAAAATTCATCGTCAGTGGGCTGGGACACAACGTACTTCATAGGTGCTTGATTTTTTTCTTTTGTGATTCACTATTACCTTTACGTGACGGCGTCATTTATTTGAATTACCGAATCACCTGATTGCGATCAGTCGGAAAATGTTTGTGTCAAGTGTAACCATCCAAATATAAATGTTAACAAATAGTGAACTGTTTTAAAATAAATGTGTAGGAGGTATCGTAGAACTGTGTGTATCGTAGTGATAACAGTCTCTAGCAAGAGACGTCTGTGATGGAGCAGATAAGCCGCGAGAACACGTTCTGCATCACTTGTTCCAGGTAGGCCTTTGTGCTTCACATCCACACACCAAGTGGCGAGTTTCTCCTGTATCCCGCCAGGGGACGCTCGATTGCCCTTTTTCTCCTGTCCCCCGCAAGGGGATATTCAATATTGGCCTTGAATTTCCGATATTGTTTCAATTTATAATGTCTTTCCTATGCCATCCACAGTTTTTTTCAATTAATTGTACTCTAGTAACATAAAACTAGCCGTGTGTGGTTCTGACTACATGGTTCACTACAAAAATAATAAAAACAATAAATTGATATTTCCTTATTCAATTTCACACTGTGAAAAAAAAATAGCAATAACCCCAAACATTTTGAAAATTAGCTATAGCCATTGCCGGAGAAAGATTGATTCGCTCTTTTAAGCGTAATAATACTATAATATAACTCTTCCTCGAATATTTATCTGTTAATAATGATGAATTTATATATCTTAGGGTCAAACTTTCTCTAGTCGCGCAATTATATGACAAATACTGTACTTCATAAGTGGCCCTGGTAATGTTTATCATTATTCTTTTGAAAATTGTACTTTATTTAATTACGCCATATATTATTTTTAAAAAATCATTCTAGGCTAAATCTTATAAAATACGAGAAAATTTAAGGATTGTTCTCTTTACAAATAGCTACTTCATACTTCTGGTTATTTTACTTTGCCAGTGAGATATAACCAAATTGTACACAACACCAAATTCATTTCAATTCAAATATTTAAAATGCTTCCCATGGGCTGTCACATGCCGACGAATAGGCAATGTAACCATCTTGCTGTGGCATTTTACATAGTTAAATACAAATATTTTGATACAAATAACAGTTAATTGCCGGTTTTATAATGCATCTTGTACAAACGAAAAAAAAAAAAAAAACTTTCACAGATCGTGAATTACGTGAACTATAGTCAGGTATTTATGTAAATTCCTTTACGTGATATTACATCCTGTATGTAGTCGCAAGCAGGCAGACTCTTTACTACGGTATCACTGTTAAAGACAATATTTCGTAAAGACTTTAGTGGTGTAATTTTTTTTGTTGTAGGGCCTACTGCATACAAAATGTGTAGTAATGCTATAATTTTTTTACTAGTAACAATCATTATAAATATTACATCCGAGAAAGCACCTGCTGACAGAGAGCAAACGGTTATAGTTTGTTACATAAGTCACAAAGTTAGCCTGAGCAGGACAAAATTTCAGCTTTGAGGCGTACAAACAGTAACCCAGGTACAGTTTTCAAGTGTCCAATAAAACACGTGGCCATGAATTGCTTTCGCAGGCTTTTAAGACATAACCTTGAGCCGTTTGAGAAGATCTGGTCACATAATTGACCAAACCCACCTAACCTCAGCAGGTTACTTAATATAACCGCCTTCTTCTATGAAATATGTAAGTTGTAAGTGGAAGAGGTTAATGTTGTGCCCATGACCCGACGTGACGTGTCGCTACGTCTTGCTGACTGTGACCGTGATTTAGCGTGTCGCCGCGACATTGCGGGTGACAACAATGACGGTGATTATTTACTCAAGGCCTGGTTGTGCAGCTTCGACAAGGGCGACGCAATCACCCCCGCGCACTCTTCACTTTCCTTATACAGGAGCTGTCCAATCTGGAGTCCTCCTGCAACCTAACACGAGACAATTGATAGCCTCTGCTCGCAGCTAGGCAATGCTTCGTCACTCGCTCCCTTGAGCAATTCCGTACAGTTTCCATCTTTTCTGACGTCACGTATTTCCTAGTATTGTAGGGTTTCATTATTCTTTTATGGCAGACACTCAGCGCTGCGTACGATGAGAAGCATGCATTTGGCACAATGAAAGAAAAAATTTGTAGGAAGTATTAGAAAAAAATATTTAGGAAGGCCGAGCCAATTTATTTTGCAGTAAGCACAAAAAATTTTTTTGTTGGCCATAATATTATAGCTTTGACAATAAAATGTTTTTGTGGTGAGCGCATCATATATTTTGCAGCGACAATACCATCAAAAAGCTACAGCAAACTAATTTTTCCTTTTAGTCCTTCTCAACGTGTAATATTTGTTTTAATCTAGTTCGCATATATCTATGGATTAACTCTTGAAATATTGGACTTTAGTTTAAAATGCAATTTTTTTTGTTGCTACCCATGGAGACGTTAATCTCTTACATCATTCTCAAACATAAAATACTACCCACACTACATAGTACCGTAATTAGAGTAATTGACAACCTTACAGGTTATATCTTGAATGACGAATATCAGACTTATGTATACAAAGTAGAGTAAATAAGTTGAGAACAGTCTTAATATGCAAATTAGAAAACATTTATATGCAAAAATAAAGTCACCTGCAAGTTTGCAAGGGACGTTGAGATTAAAGAAGTGATAAATTTAAAATTGCAAAATCGAGTGATGTTACGTATTGGCAAATAACTGGTGGACTTGGTGTTGAAGAGGACCTGATTCAAATCACGTTCCACCCATCCTGATTGTTGCTTTTCTTAACTTTCAGTGATATGTTCAGGAGAATCCTACTATGGTTCTTTAATATAAGCATGGCGACTTAACTCCCTGAGTCTCTGAGCCACTACTGCCGTTCCTAATGACGTCACTGTCGACGAGATGTCTACCAACTTATCCAAAACTTAAATTTAAAAAAAAACAGTACTAATTCAATACCTGTCACAATATAAACATAACGTAAATAGTTTGTATGTCACTTCCCAGAATGTGTCATAGTCACATAGAACAATATTAAAACAGAACCATACACTGAGTTTTGAAATTTCCTTGTCTGCAACCGGTCACTAAATGTGTGTACTTATACAAGAAATAGACACATAAAATATCTCTGCGGAATTTATTTATGTCAAAACGCAGAAATTGATTTTTTTTATTTTTAAATTTTGACCGTATTCTAAATTATGCTCTCTGTTCAGTTTATGTACAGTCCTTATTTTGATAGGTTTCGCTTTCCGTGTAAAGATCTTTACCTTCTTAACTTGACTTGCGTGGTAAAAAGTGGTCAAAAACTTGCCAGAGTCACATTTCCCCATGCTATTTACTAGTAATACCACAATATCCTCTGTCTTAGCCACGCACGTTATCGTGAAAAGTAACTCCACAATATTTGTGTTATACCATGTACATCACTACCAAAAATATTAGTATATTACTTTTCTGGATGATTAGACAATACATTGCTGTATTGCATTTACACTCAAAACATTTATGGTTACCGTTCTAAGACTGGATTTAACTTCATTGTCACAGAGTAAATATTTTACAATTTTTGCTGCTCGATTTTATTAATGATTTTCTTTGCATGGCTATGTTATTGTTATTTTACTATTCAACTAAGGCAGTGGACAAATGGACAAAGTCGTGTGCCATTTTGGATATTAGAAAATTACACATTTCCTATTAAATTGGTGTATGTCAATTTATTTTGTTGGACGTCATGCATGCCCTGTGCAACGTCTCTTCTCATCTTTCTCACTTAACCTTTTAACTGAAATATTTGAATAGCGTCACCACACTAGAACAGTTTTAGGATTTACTTATAAATACTTTACCAACTGGTTGTTTCCTGTACATCATTCTTAAACGTCAAATAAGAAGAAAGGGTCATCAAGGGAGCATTTCGTCCTGTTTTCCGTTAAATGTTTATACCAAAATAAATATATTACAATATAACCAAGAGCCTTAAAAGGCTAATAATTGTTGGGTAATATAGAGGCTTCTGGTACGAATAAATAATAGTAGGTTAATCTTGAAATCCTGTACGGTTTCTGGTTTCGCCTACTAGACATTGTTTGGTGAATATTCTGTTGTCCAATTACAAATCGCCTTAATGTCAAAATACCATAATGGGAACTGAACTGATACAAGCATCGTTGTCTATGCTGGCGCCTAAATGCTAGTATTATTTGTTGACACCTAAAATCAGTGCACCTGGCACTGTAGGCAAGCCGCTGATCAATTTATACCGGTAGCCTACCTGCAGGCGTTAAAAACTCTGTTTTAATTTTTAAAAACCACCGCAGCGATGCTCATTTATATTTATACCGTGTGGTTTTAAGAAACGTTTATCCAGACTTTGCAACCTATCCGTGAATATTTACTCAATAATCTGCGTACATATGTAAGATGTACAAACTAGGTTTAATTTCTATGATTTAGACGTCGGTAAGTTTATTAGCCACTGTCAAGAAAATTTTGTCAACTAAAAACTAATATTTTTTGTATTTTTTTCTTTGAACATTTTGCGTTTAGAATAATTAGTGATGCTCTAGTATAATTTTGTTATTTTAACGTCGTTTTATGCGCTATATTAAAATACATATTATATATACGTATAAGTATAAATAGTATATAGCGTACTGTTTGGTTGACGCTGTAGGATGGCGAAAGGTGTTTTTAGGCTCAGTATATAAAGATAATCACAATGAAGTAGACTGCTAACATGGCATCATACGGATTGTAGGTATATAGAATGTGTCACCTCTTATGCATAAATGTCTTACAGTTTTACTTTAGTATCATAGCTGAAGTTCCAGGGGAATTATTACCAATGCATGTCATACTATAGATACATAATAATTTACAATTCTGAACGTAGATTTGTACTTAATTGGAAAGTTTTTAATTTTTGTGACAAAATTATTTTATAGTTAGTTTACTGTCTACATGGTAAAATTGTATGCGGTTTAATTCCATATAATTTAAGACATTTCTAGTAGCCAGTTCTTTATCATACGAGAGAACGACATTAAATTTAATACTTTCCTTTTTGTATTTGGCATAAAAGATTTGCTCTAAGGAACTTGATTAATAAATATTATATTATAAAAAATTTTTAATAAACTTTATTCAACTCAAAATGATTTAATAAGTTAAAATTGCACTTTATGGCAACTTTTAAAAATATATATAACTTGCACCAATCTCCTTGAAGAAACATTCTTTGAGTATTTCTGCGTGGACGTCAAAATAAAAAACTGAATACAGATATACGCAATTTCAGTGATATGGAGTATGTCCGCAGTATTCCACTATAAGTGGTTCGCGATAAAGTGAACATTTTTGAAGGACATCTTGTCCAGAGCAATTACATAAAATATTGCTTATCTTGTCTACAGACGTTATCTTTTTAGTACAGAACTTTGCTGAATACTGAAGGTGATACGTTTATATTAAATGTTACAGGAAAATAAAAATTTTCTGGAAGGGAAGATAAGTAACTAGACTTTCAAAAGTGCTCACTTTATCCTGAACAAGCTATAAATCATTTACCTGGGTTACAGGAATATTTTAAAGTCATTGTCAATACTAAAGCGAACAGCTGGTGTCATTTAATGCATACCAAATAACTAACCAGATTGTGGGGGGAAAAAGTGAACGCCTAACATAATCGTATCACACTGAAACACGCAGAATAAATACATTTTATCTTCGGTAATTCAAGCGATATATTAAATATTACTAAATAATATAACATGTACAATGTCATTTAGAACAACTTAATGGTTTTTAATGTTCATTTCTCGTGAACCACCTTGATGGCGCCGCCTACCTTGAGCAGTTTTACGCATTAGAGGCTCAGATGCGACGATACTATAAGGGCGACCTCGAAACGCGCAACAAATGCCTCATCACCATAACGAACCAAGTGCTGAACAGGCATACAAATTTCCCGCTGGTACATTTTTACAATGAGACTTTATCGGTGACCGTATACATTTATTTGGTGGAAAGTTTGTAGCAAAGTTCAGTTCATGTTTCAGTCTTAGTTTCACAGTACATGTTGAAGTATGGCAGAATGTAAAGGCAATTTTTCGCTATGTTGGAGGGTTTAGAAACAATGTTTTCATGGTGTCTTAATAGAGACATCCCGACCTTCTTCGAAGTGTGTTTTATTTTCGTAATTGAGCACGATGGGCCCATGTGCAATAGTTTCGGAAACACACTGCAACGCATTTGAATCGCGTGGTAGGCCGTTATTTTGACAGATCCACAGGCAGTGGTCGTGATGTAGCTGGAACGCGATCTAAATTACTCGTACACAAGCGAGCGGACCAGGGAGGCTATTCTGTGATTTTTTCACTCTCTTATACGATCATTATACCTTATTATATCTTTACGACGAGAATTCGTATTCTGTAACAAAATATGGCGCTGTGACTGTCTTTCAGATGTTTCGTGACTATCTTTATGTAAAGGCCGGGTTCGTGTTATTACATGACAAAGTTCATAAAAAAGCTCATAATATTTTATTCTTTAATTATTTAATTTCAGTATCCACCATTTGATCCCATTAATAGCATATTGCTATAGGGATATAGATTTTGTCATATAATTTATCTCAAACACTATCAGTTAAATTTTACACGTACGTAACCACAATTGTTTCAAAGCTTTGATATATAAAAGTTTGTTTCATTTTACAGTTCTCAAAAGATTATATATGTCAACTTAACTAGCAATTTTATGTAATGCCATTGTTGTGACTTTTTTTACATTATTATTGTTGTAAGAATATTAATTATAAATATGTACATACACATAAATATTTATATATACACATAATTTGGTATTTTTGTGTCTAAAGGCTATTACTAAAATTTCTGAATTTCACTGGCTGTATATATATTTTTATTAACTATGTAATTTATAAGTTATTTCTTAAATTCTGCTTCTTTTTCATTCATTCTGATACTATCAAGCAATTTATTATATAGAGTTACGGTCGTGTTGAACTTCTTTAGAGAATGCAGCTGTATTATAACATTTAGGTTTAAATTTGTGGCGTTTTCTTGTATTACATGAAGCTGAATTTTAAATTGTACAAAATTTTCAACGTTACATTTAGTTAACATTAAAAGACGA
The DNA here is from genome assembly GCA_003012365.1 of Medauroidea extradentata. NCBI lineage: Eukaryota > Metazoa > Arthropoda > Insecta > Phasmatodea > Phasmatidae > Medauroidea > Medauroidea extradentata. The sequence continues at coordinate 35,153 of PNEQ01074079.1, forward strand.
AAAATATACTCAGAATAGAAGGGAATAATATTCAAGTTACTAAATAGGGGTTTACAAGTGGAATTTGGTCTTGTGTTCTACGACCATCCTCGTTGGAAACCAAATCCGATTGAAATGTTGCTTGGAAGGAAACAGAAATACATTACTTTACTATCCCATCCATAATGTAATACGTTTCGTAAATTACAGGCCTGTGTATATTAAATGTGACTGCCGACACAAACGACAAATTCAATACAACACACTTGATGCTATCTCTCGGTTGGAGATACTAACATAGAACCAGTGCTGCTATCTCTTGAAACCGTAGCTACTATATCACTGTGCGAGGGAGGAGTTGATGTTGTAACTTTTAAAATAGAAATTTTAAAAATGACCGAATAGGATATATATGATTTAAAACAAAAGTTAAGTAATTTGTAATTCAAGACACACTGCGGAAAGTGAGAAAATATAATTTAATAAGATGTACGACGGTTTTCACAGCACATCCCACAGTGTTGTCAAGTATATTGAGATTCTGGTAAAGAATGGTGTTAGAGAATATGACATAAAGACAGTTACGAGTGACTATCATAACCTCTGTCGCTCACGAAAGACAGTGACAGATGACTAACTTTACCAGAGGTGAATTAAGAGAATATACCCCCATGACGGTCATCAGACGTCCACAAGCTAGCGTGAAGACTTCAGCACAGCCGATGTGTGTGTGAGGTCACTCGTGACCCCAGGGGTTCAGGGCCGCATCCCGCCGCCGCGTCCTTCGCCCGCCCACGCGCCAGTCTGACCTCCCCTCCGCGACATCTTCGTCTCGTCCAGCCTCCCTCCCTCCACCCCCTTCACCCACCAATGGACCGCGAGTCAGCAGTCGTCGCGCGCTATGCTAATTACGACGACTGAAGAGAAACACGCGATAATCTTGTATTCTTAGGAATGTGTCAAGAGATGTAGAGGGAGGCCGCCTGGAATCTAAGCATTTCACACATCCGAAGCCCAGAAGTGCGAAGCGTTATTAAGGGCTACATAGCACTGACATTACGCTTTACCCTAGTCTCTAAGCGCAAGCCTTCGAACTGGCGTGCAGTCTTTTCGCGAATATTCTGCCTCATTATATGGCCCTACAACTTTATGACGTAATTTTCCATATTTACGGTCATCGTAATCGCCTATATATTTTTAATACCATGCACAAAGATTTACTTACCTAAACAAGACTGTAAAATAATATTTTTTTCTTCATTTTCGGCTTTGGGTAAATAATCTACATAGATTATTGGAGAATCTTAAATATGTATACCCACGTGGAACGTTCTTTCACGGCTGTTCGTAAGTAGACATTACTCGTGCACGTTGAGCAATTTTCTAATAATCTCCGTTGTCGTTACTATTACTGCGAAAAGACAGAGGAGAGTAATTTGAAATTATGTGGTGTAAAATAATTGGAAAATGACAAGAGGAGGAAAGGTTAAGAGTAAAGAAGGGGGAGCTGTGATGCCGAGACTTACAGGCTTAGGATCTTAGATGCATAAATTCGGCTCTGTTATTGACTCTATCATAAATTAAAATGCTGCTTTTGGCAATGCTGAAAATGTGATAGTTCACAATTAGACTAAGGCCACTGATGAGAAACGTGTGTTTTTGATGATTTATTAAATACTTGGAAAATGTATTGATAAGCTCTCAGGATGGTTGGCTGGTAGGAGTAGTTTTTAATGCGAGACAGAAATATTTTGTACCCCACCTCAGTGTACGCTGTCGACCATTTTCACCCCACGGGTTTCGAGCAAAGGCAATGAATACGTCTTTGTCTCTAGGACATAGGCCTCGCTGTCACAGTGGTCTGGACAACATCTGCTCCTGTGTCTCCTCCATCCCACCTTAGCCCCCAAGGATGCTGTGGCAAGGTCCCCACCAATGAACACAAGTCAGCCAATTTGAGGCAACAAACAGGACAAAAATAGGAACTAAGCAAATATCGTACTGTAACTGAGGCGGTCGAGTGGTCAGACCACTCGCCTCCAACCAAGGCGATCCGAGTTCGATCCCCGGCGAGGACAGTTCCGTATTTTCCCGTGTGAAATCGTGTCGGACGATGTCGCTAGTCAGAGGGTTTCCTCGAGGAGCTCTCATTTCCCCGCCCTTCTCTTTCCACCACCTCTTCTTTGTAGTGTCACATTCTATGTCATTCTTCGGGATAAACAGAGCTCAGTAAAAAATGTGCATCTGAGGTGCGATTGTCTGGCACTTGGGTATCCACCCCATACACTATTTGATTTTATCAGTGTAATTATCAAAATTGTAGGACGTGATTCAAATTTTATGAAAGATTTGACAGTGTTTTGAAAGAAAAAATGGAAAATTAAATGGCAGTTGACATGTACCCGCAATATTGTCGCCAAATGAGTTGTGGCTGGAGAGTATTTGCGGATGTGTTTGTTCAGTGTAGGAGCGCGAGAAAGATCTGATTGTCTATGAAGCGCGGGTACAGGTGGACTGGTGTGTCAGGACTTTTCCGGATGACTCCGAGTATGGCGGACGTGCCGACACGTGAAATATTTTTTGATTGAGTGAACGAGGTTTCGTGAGCTGAGCCCCAAGAAGGCCAACCGCAGAAACATGAGTCGACGTCAGTCGTGGAAGGTTTACTTGAGTGATTAATGACTCTACGAAGGGTACATACGAAGGTACCGATAGCAAAGCCACCACGAACGGGATAAATCGTGTCGGTGAATAACTTTTTCAAGACTGGCGTTCGGAGAGGACATTGTTTTGTTCCGCTCCGCGTGTGACGCAGTGCCTCGCCTCTGGCTGGTACGAGACACTACTCCAAGTACCGTGCAGAAATGAATCTTTTTCTGGCCTTTTTGCTTATCGCAAAGATCCCGACACAAGTTTAAAGGTCATGAACATTTTTTTAATTTAATCTTGTAATCGCGACAATAAGGGTAGAGACTTAGAGTAAAAAATGTTGCACCACCTTGTTTCAATGCCTTATGTGAAACTCTGTAGCACCGCTTAATTGTCAGTCAGTGATAGTAACCTCATGCTCGTTGACACAGTCAAATGAGAGACACCTTTACACAGACATGCTGCCAGTAACCATGCATCAGAGGTGCAGGCGTGCAAGTAAGACACTGCGACAGGTTGCTGCAGAATGACTTTCCCCAAAAATCAGTGGTTCTTGGCATATTGCCGTACTAATCAAACCTTTTACAAGCTTGCTACTCTTCACGTGAGGCTTAAGGACTAACTTCAAAAGGGGCATACGCATATTAGAAAGAATGTAAAAATATGATTTATAATTTGCGTACTGTTTTGAAAGTAGACTACCGTTTCACAGTTCTTTGAAATGCATTAACTATTCGTAGTTTAACATATCTGTAAATTATTTAATAGTTTCGTTAATAACTACAGTCCTCAAACACGCTGCTACGCGGTTATAACCGCATGTAAGCGACTGTCTAAGTGTTATGTTTTTGGTACCTGTTTAAGGATATTTAAATGCGAACTGATAAAATTATAACTAGATTGGAGTGATAGTTTCCACATTTAGTCAGTCCCATGTTAATGTTGACAGGATAATAATGAGTAAGGACCCAGAAATTTTGAGGATTCATTTGAGAATATGTAAGATTCCGTACATGATAGTTACTCTTACGATTGGGCAACAGTTTAAGGGGTATGGAAAGTTAAGGTGTCGAGCGAACGACTGGAATATTCTATCGATAAAATATAAACTACTCATCATATGCCGATGGGAATTTTTCGCCGAGTAGATATTCTATTAGCAAACGTTTATTTATACAGCAATGGGTGGTAATATGCTTTGCTTTCGAGTAAAAAAAAATTAAAAACTGTATTTGAAAAATAAGGGTTTGAAACCACAAAACCCATAAAAATGGAAAACAGTAATTTTTATAATTTTTTGTACGATTATATCTGGGACTCTACTGTGACCAAATTCTAAAATATTTGCGTATTTTGATTTTAAAATAATTTTTACATACGTAAACCACTCACGCATAGGTTTTCGGAGAGTAAAATTATTTTAAAATCTAAACGTTAATACTTTTTGAAATTCGGTAATTATAGAGTCCTGGATATTATCGTATTAAAATTATAAAAATTACTGTTTTCCCTTTTTATGAAATTTGTGGTTTCAATCCCATACTTTTCTAAATGCCGGTTTTAATTTTTTACTTGAAAGCAAAGCGTACTACTTCCCAGTGCTATATAAGTAACCGTCCGCTAATAGAATATCTGCTCGGCAAAAAAAATTCCATTGTCTTATGATGAGTAGTTTAGATTTTATCGACGATTAAGTATTCCAGCGGCTCTCTCGATATCTTACCTTTCCATACCCCTTAATAAACTCGTTCTTGAGGACTTTGAACAAATAGCAGACATGTATCAAAATACTCTTAGCCTGCCTTGCAGATGTTGAACAGGCGTAGCAGCCAATAAAAAAGTAGCTGAAGACAGATTGTACACAGGACTGTGGAGTCCAGTGGGCAGATCGTTGACCCCGCGTAATTTCCGAATCTCTAGTCTGTAATGACATAGGTGGGAAATGACTAACATGCTAAACTATCTCAAAATTCAATTTTAACTGACGCACACGACTGTTTATCATCCTACACTTTTAACTCAGTATCCTTAGCACAGTTTGCTGCAATGCTAACAAATTGTACGTCATTTCCGAGAAAAGTAAGCCTGAAAAACGTTTCACCAAAATTTTAATTGTTGCCCACGCCACCTTAATACAGTTATGTATATTGTCAATCAGTAGGTCATATACTATTTCCGAGAAAAAATATTTTTATACGAAGAGTTTGGTAACTGTACTGCACTCAGAATTTAGTTACGTCTTACCGATGCCAGTACCGGCTGCTAAGGTAGTTTATATTCTCCAAAAACGTAAAAATAACATCCAGCAGAGTGTCACCAATTTTTCTCATCGTATTGCTTTCAAATTCAAACCAGTTACTTTTTAATGAGAGACTATATCTTACTGCCCTATATCACTACTTGAGCACGGTAAACACACGCTGGCTGTAATATGACATTTTAGAACGAGAGGGTGCAACGGTAAAATGTCGGACTCTCATACGGGAGGACCAGGTTTCGACCCCTGGCACCGGCCATCCTGACTTCATGGTTTCCCGAAATCTCTCCAGGTGAATTCTGGGATGGTTGCTTTACAAAGACCATGGACGACTCCCCTCACAACTCCTGTCATTGCATCCAAGTCGTGTGTCACCGTCTCAACGACCTCGCTGTCGACAAGACGTAGAGCACACCACCGTGCCTGTAAAATGGCGTCGCACGTGATGCCTACCCACCAGGCCATTGTAGCTACAATTACAACCTTTGGGTACATTTTATACGAATACTGTGGGTACTACAGAGTTGCAAGACTTATTAATTACTATGGCATCAAACGTCACTTTTAAGTCACAGTAATCACATTGCATACAGAAACAGGGTGAAAACCTGTATTTTTCGCATTATGGGGATGCGTACGACGCACTATAACTTTATTTTATCACACAGTATTTCTGTTTACTTACTTTACACACCACACTTTCGCGAGTACTTTTCGTAATATTCCACAAAATACGTATATTTTTGATCACACATTAATTAATATCTTCCTTTTACGTTAGTTATCCCTTGAAAAATTCGGTCACATGTTTCTGAAACACGTTGTTTATATGTATACATATGTATACATAGGTATATAGGAAAGTGAGAGAGAGGCAGCCAAGAGGGTTGTTTCAAAGTAGGGCTGCCGATACTTAGAAGTGTACACTACTGAATCACGCACCGTAGATCAATAATGACCATGAAATATCTACCGGCTACTCAACCTTTTTTGGCCACTCACGAATAAGCGGCACCAGCATACCAGCGTGTCAGTGGTCGTAGAATCAACTTGCACACAACTTGCAGCCCAATGCACATACACACATGCTTGTGTGTGTGAAACAAGTAAAATACTGTTTCGAACTTGGGTGGAATGGTCGTCTCTGCATTACTAGTGTATTAGCCAACATCTCCCGTATTTTCTGCCCTCTTCACTTGCAGGCGGGACATGTCAAAGATCTGATTCTTGGCATGAACAGCTGATAGGCCGTTAGCCTCTGGCGCCGCCGTTTCAAGTTGCGGCCAACTGTACTCTGCCACGAACCTCTCACTACAGATGCGGAACGCTGATATGTCCTCGTTTGCCCTTGCCAACACGTGTAACGGACATCCTGGAAAAACACTCTTTGGTTTTTGATTTCTGATGTAGGATTGTAAGTCCATAGAAGCTGTATTAGTAGTCAGGTCAAGGCAACATTTACAATACATCTGCATGATGTTTCCGCAGTTAAGGTAGTCGACTACCAATGACACTGAAACTGCGCTGCAGCCAGTTCGAAGTAAACTTGTCCCAAACATGTTTACCAACCTATACAAGGAACGGTATTTCCAAAACAGCAGGCGTACGTACAGTATAATACAAACACAGTTTATAAGACCTGCAATCTAGTCGAAAATGGATTTTTCAGACTACTCAGTCTGAAAAACTGTATGCAAACTACATTACGCCAGAGGCTAACAATGGGCTTAGAAGCGTTCAATGAAATCATAGGGTCACTAATTACAGTCGCCTACAAGAAGCCTGCACGCCTGTTGCGCGTAGTGCCCTTGAGACACTTGATTTACGTGTTATTGTCGCTCTTATCACTCCCTTTCTTTCCGCTCTTAGTCGCCGGAAATCGTTCCGGGAAGGCGACCGCCTTAATACACATCAGCAAGTATGAGAAGATGTCGACGTCAACTGAAGCTGGTTGCCATGCCCAAATACGACGTATCATATTATTTCCGGAGGACCGAGTATGTTGACATGATGGTAGCACATTGGACTCGCATTCAAGAGGACCCGGGTTCAAATTACGGCTTCGGTAATCCTGATCAGGAGTTTTCCAGTGTTTCTCCGAAATCGCTCTTGGCAAATTCTGCACTGATTTTATAACATAGGCAATGGCCGACTCATTTCCTAGTTCCTGTTCTGTGTAACAGTCTCTAGTGACCTCGCTATCGACGAGACGTAAACCGGAACAAATATTAAAAAAAAAAGTATTCCAGGGAGGATCTGAGATGAAAAGAAGTTTGCTTGAACAGTTGATGGTATTCAACGGTGCGGGAAATGTAAGTTCCCACAGAAAATCCACTGACTGTCTACAACGTCCGCCACGTTTCCTGTGTAATAACATCATGGACCCGGATCCCACAAGCATACAAGCCACGATCTTTGTGAGGGGGGGGGGGAATAAACATATAGCCCCCTAAATGTATCACCGTGCTTTCCATTGACAGTTCCTTCCAAAACTGGTCCACAATACAACCGCCAGAGGTGAAGACTGTAGTTGCGGTTCAGGAGAGAGGGCAACAGAATGAGAGGAACCCAATCCCATGCAAAATTGTATTGATGCTTAGATTTGTGCATGTTAGATAAGGGAAAGTATCATTAAATTAAAAAATCTGCTCAATAATTGTTTCTATCTTTGCCGTTAAGTAAATATAGTTTTAGTAATATTATTCTGAAAGTAGATCTTAGAATTCCATTCCTAAAAAAGAAATACAACTCGAAATTAAGCAAACGACAGTCTGGATAGTGTCTTAAACATTAAAGATCAAGTTGTTTATGAATTTATGTAAAGTATTGAAAATGATAATTCAATTTTCAGGGTTCTATTACGCCAACCACTTTACAAAAAAACTACAATCACATATTCGGCTTATTTTTTATGAGTTATCACCGCCCAAATTTAACTAATGCCACCCTAAATCATCCTGAATAGTTAGTATTGTTCTATGAAAAACACTTGGACGTATTTGCAGCCCAACGAGCAACCAATTATACCACTGACCAGAAGTGGCTATAGTCTTACTAGCATAAGTTATAACAAAGAGTATGAACGTGTTTATGATTTGACACTGCACTATTATATGCTGTAGTTGGTAGTACATTAAAAGTTTCAAAATTGGTTCCGTAGCCAAATAACAAATTATATAAAGTAAAACAATTGTTTATTCCAAATTCGTTTTATTATAAGGGAGATGACCCTTTGTCGCGTATCTCTATTTTTGTCTTTTTTTTTTTTTTTTTTTTAATCTAGCTGCGTCAATGACATGCGATACTGTCTCGAAAGACATTTCCAACTCCGCCACTTGTTATAGCCATAGTGTTGACGCCAAAGAATGAATTTGAGGAAAATATAGCGACCCTCGCAAGAAAAGATGCCACAAACTCTAAAACAAAGCTGAACCACGTGCAACACAAAGTATAGTTCTGAAGCAAAGTGGAGCCACTGACCTTCACAGAACGTCACGTGGCTATTCCGTGCTCAAATTGTAATTTCAAGCTCACGCACACATTACGCGGTATGTTTAAAGTAATAACAAAGTTCCTCTTACTCACGTAGAAGTACACATATACGAATCCTCACAATACCGCGACCCTGCAGAAGTAGTTTTACGTTGATGTTTATTAAAGAATTCCTCTATATAATGACGTTTCATATTATTTGCTATTACAAACTGGTCCACCACACTAAAACGTCTCACACTTTTAAGCCATTTAAACTATCTCTCATTAAAATGCAATAGAGTTTTACTTAGGCTACGTTACAGATTGCCAAACGATTCTCATTTTCAATGTGCTGTAGCCAAGTACGACGAGTCTTTACAGAAGGAATGCACACGCAAGATGGTGTAGAAGAAGGTTATTTCGTAATTTTATTGCAATGAATAAGAATTTAACCTACTGTGACACAATAATTACTATGATCAAATAACAAGTGTAAGAAAATTACTTTTACTTTGCTGTCTAAATCATTTCGTTTTGATTTGCAAGATATAACTGCTGGCAGTGGTTTATTGTCAGTATGTTTTTAAAGATGTTGCATATTTTCTCAGGACCTAAATATATTGATTTGGAATATATGCCTGGTTGTGATGTGACTGATTTCAAGACATTTGTAGATAATGAATTAGATCTTAATAATACCGCAGTAATAAGTGCCGATGAAGATTTTACGTTATAAACAGGTAAACATTATAAATTGGAGTTAAGGCAGTGAAATATGAATGTTTGGCAGGTTGTGTGGTACAACAGGTGATAAGTCTGTGCAAGGACATTTTCAACTTGTTTGTATTGTATAATAAGTGTGTTTTAAACAGATTGATTTTTTTTTAATTTTTTCCTAACAAAATGGGCACTATACAAATACAAATGTATTCCGCTCTGCAAGAAAGTTAATTAAGAAAAGCTGGTACTTAAAGTTAATCAGTTTTCGGATGAAACGGTTTCTTAATGGGAAATATGAATTACCAGGCACTTTAAAACTTCCTGACGAGCATATACGGTATTTCAGGATTTATTTGCTTGGACATCCTCCATTGCGAAATACATATGCGCACTCCCATTGCACAGTTCTTTCCAAGATCATATACGGTATTTGCGTATCGTTCGTAGCTTTTACGATATGTTTAAGCCTGGCAGTGTTATTAAACAATAGTAAATTAACTGGAGAAACTTAGATTTAACGTTCGCGTATGGAGCGCGTAACGAAATGTTGCATATTTTAAATTTAATTTTATAATGTATTATTAAGTTAATGTCATGAGCAGTTTGTCATAATAAGATGTCCCAGATTAGTAACAATACTAGTTCTAGTCACATCTTTTTATTTGTAAAATAATGTTTTCGACACAATATTCTAAATCACAAAAATCTTTTCACTTATTCAACTAAAATATTTTGTTGTCTTCCATCACGGGATTTCAGCTAATCATCTATATTATGGATTGTAACAAGCTTATAAACCATTAGGAAATTAAGTACGTGAAAATTTTTCATTGTCACCCTGGTGTTTCTAACATTTTCCTTTAAAAACTTTCGTGAAAACTGAGCATGTATTATTCATATCTGAAAAGTAGTTAGGTAGGCTGGAAATATGTTTGAGGTACCAAATCTGCGTTGTTTCAAAACCAGGGGGACTTGCAATCCAAACATAAATATTTTGATTTTTGGAATTATGTTTAAAGTACGTGCTTACTTACTCTAGCCACCGTTTTTATGCATTTTTTTTTTAAGCCAAGTCGGTCGTACGATTACCCAAACGACACTTTATAGTGAACGTGGTCTGTCGAGAATCTGCGCACATTATCTCCCTATTCAGAAGTTATGGCTTAAGAATCGTGCCACTTGGTTATGCTGCTGTTGGACTAAAATATTTTGCTAAGCCATCGATCAGAAGCCTTAACAATGTGGGCTATATTTTTTACGCAGAGCACTTGATTTTGAAAGGAAAAAATAAATAATACGTTTGTCCAACAGAAATTTTGCAATTTCTGAAACACATTCCATTAAAAAATTTAATAAATCAGATTATTCGTAGTAGCAATCTATTTCTGTGTTAATATTGTTTACCTTTGTATTTGTATCCCCGCCCATTTATGTTTCCCAGTTTGCTTACTTTAGTTTCACAAGCTTAGAAGATGTCTGCAGCAAGTCCATATCGGTTCCACAGTGTTTCGTACAGCGGGTCATGATTTTGTTGATGCCGGCCAAGGGCTGCTTAATGGACAAGGTTGGCAATCACTTAATTCCCGACTTCATGTTTCCTTGCAGACGGATCTTGGCGGTCGCACGAGACTTGTTAAAATGCTTACATTAACTCCCCTAGCCGCATTCTACAGCACTGTTCTGCCGCGCAAACATTTCGTGCAAGCGTTTAATGAGTGTTGGTGTAATTTGTACCTCGCGCGGGTTGTTTATCTTCTCTCTTTTTAGTGTTCGCAGCGGGGAATGTCATTAGGCGACTGACATCACCGTGCCATCATTATTTACTCTCTAAAAGGAAGAAAAAATTACCCCCTGACCTTCTAAGGCTGCAGGAAGTGTTGGTCCGTGTTATACTCTCGGGACGATGCTCCTGTAGTGGCCGGGTCAGCGTGGATGACTTGTATTTTTAGACTCTTACAAACCGGTTACCATAAACATTTTAGTCCCACGCACATATGTACCTCGGTCTCCTGCGTGGCAAATATTAGCAGTCAATCCTAAAGTGTCAAAAAAATTGCGATTACATTGGATAGTATGTAGGGGTGGCTCGTCCCCTATCATCTCGTATTCGCCACTTTTGGCCCGTAAGTTATTTTTCAAGGGGCGTAACTAAATTAATCTAACGGCATAGTACCTTCTCAAGGATTACCAAAATGTCACACATAAACTGACTTGGTTAACTTTCAACTAGTAACCGTTTAGAGGAAATAAGCAAATTTTCCTGCGGGTAATTCAGAAATAGTACAGCCAATAGTAACCTAGGGAAGCCAAAATTACAAATTAAACTAATCTAATCCCTATGTCATGTCGATGCCCAAAATACAATATACAAGATATCCAGGGAGTAGACGTCAATAAAGAGGCGGGTGATAGAGGGGCCCAAGACCTACCAAATAAACCAAACTTATATAATCCAATTCGCAACAGTCTAAAAGTTATAAATTTTTAAAGAAAATTTGGCTGTACTCTACCTTGAACAAATTAAACGTATTAGATTCAAAATACGTTTTAACAATTTCAAAAACTGTGTAATAATTTTATTTCGATAAAGTTACGTTTAATTATTTACTCACATACTGATTTCAACCTTATTGCTGATTTTTACATTGTGTGAATCTCCTGCCTTACGTTATGTTTTCACATTTACTGCATCGATGTTTGTTAATTTAAAATATTGCTTTTTATTAATTAATTGGTAACACTATGGGGTAGTTTTTCCAATGGCGGGTGATCATATATGTGACCCATTTATATTTTTTTACCTCGAGCAAACTGGAGGCATCTTTCCGAACCAAACACAACTTTTGGGAAAGTGATTTTTTTAGACCACGAAGCTGTACTCTCATTGACGTGAAATGTGATTTAAAACGTGACGACGCTAATCATCTTTGAAGTATACAAATTTCGTTCCTCATGGACCATTATTATTTCCACCATCAGAAGATATATAGTTCAAGGTAGAACACAGCTAAATTTTCTTTAAAAATTCATAACTTTAGACGGTTGCGAATCGAATATACAAGTTTGGTTTATTTGGTAGGTCTTGGGCCCCTCTATCACCCGCCTCTTTATTGACGTCTACTCCCGGAACATCCTGCGCATAAGCCTATTTGGAGTAAGTTAAATGCTAAAGTTCTGTCAATCTAAGATGACGGGTATTATTACGTTACAGATTATGTTTTTCCAAACCATTTGTTATCAAAACAATACATCTCATTCACATCTCACTGCATATAAGCTCATTACAAGCTGCGCGACCAATCAGGAGGCAGCTGCACTGTCATTGGCCGAGCTACAGGTAGGCATTTTTCCTGTGTAAGACCCTTGTTTTTCCATATGTCACAATCAGTCTGCAGGAGTTCCTCAGACTATGTACATGTTCCCGAAACGTCGCATCTGCTGTCTTGAAGCCTACTAGTTTTTCGTCTATTTCTTGTATGTTTTGTGTCTTGCTGTGTTCATATCCATTCGTGTCTCTCGTTATTTGTGTTATCAGCGTCCATCCATTTGGTGCCTTTTTTCACTGACCTCATTTCGTCTGTCTTTTGTTGTTTTTGTGTCGTCTTTCTCCAGTCGACTATGTTCCACTTAGGAATTAATTCTGTGTTGTTTATATTTGGTTTTTGTCCTTGTGTCGTGTTCTGGAATATTACTAAATTCCTTTCAGGAATTGTCTGTATGTTTTATATCTATTTACTACAGCTTATTGGCTTATTGGCTTTCCTCCTTTGTTTTTTTTGTATTGTTGGTTTTTCTGCAATACGGAAACGGCGTATGTCCAAAAAACAATAACGTTTACATGAGTTTTTTTTTTTTCAGACGAGCTATCTGCTACGTTTAGGGAGCTGGCATTTGCTGTTTTTCTTGGTTCAGTCATGGGTTTTTTAGACGAAATAGCGCAGCAATTGTTTATATCCACAATATTTCACTAAATCACTTACAACCACTGCAAGATTATTTCGAAGACATCAACAGGAGCAAAATGTATGCTATGCGTTATAAGTCACTCCAGTCCTCTCCGACTTGAAGAGTTGATACAAGTGATCCAGCCTGTGCTTTACCACTGGCAGAATTCTGATGGTAATAGTTGAAATATTGATTCGTTTTGTTTCATCGAGACTCTTCTTTCTTCACATTACGGGATAGTTCTTGTTTACGTGTATTTTCGTAAAAGACACTGACACAGTTCCAACAACATTAATGAACGTACTTAAAAAAAGGGCCATTAGCACACATAAATCAGTCATTTGAGAAACAATGGCGTAAACGCAAATGACGCTTAATGTTTAATAATACACGTATTTACCTCTGTAGAAAACTGTAACAACCAGAACTCATTTTGGTAGAAAATTAACTTATTATATTTGTCGTTCTGAATCGCAAACAAAAGCCCCAATCCCCACGCCTAACATGCAGACACCCCACGGAGGAAACCGAATAATTGAGTTACTTGGTTCACCGGAGTGTTTTCCATGCCCACCGTACGGCTGTCGAACCACAAACAGGCTCTTATTAAGGATCGTATTCAGGGTCCTGTAATCAGAGTCCTATTTCTTCCACGCAACCACGCATGGTAGGCTGGATGTCCATGAACCAGACATGCACTAACTGGACAAGATGTATGTTCTCGAGATTCCAATCTAACTGGAGAGACAACTGGCTGTTCTGAGGAGGAACGAGCACAGGCCAAGTGTTTCCCAAAGTCATCATCGGAACATTTGCTCAAGCGTACAGCTCTTCCTCAAAACGGATGGTCTTTAACGCATCTGGTCTACGCTGATGACTGTGACAGCTAGCCTCCGCAGTGACTACAATGTGTCATCTGTTTCTTGCATTGAAAAAAATTAACTAACATACACGTCCCAACATTGGCAAACCCGCCCGAAAAAACAAACGTGATAAACTATGAAACAATAGCTTAGAACCATCCCATCTTTTACAGGTAGCGAATAAACATTTTTATCAGGACAGCGATCTATAACTTCAAACATGTTATATTTTTCAGAAACTCTCTGTGTGAGTTTTCAATTTTACAACCGTTGTAAATATGTGAATTTTGAAGCTTCTCGCAAAGTTTAATCATAACACATTGGAATAATTTAAACATATCATTCAAGTTCAAAAAAGATCGGCGTAGTTAGTTTCGAATTAATCTGTAAAATTTGTCGTCTACAGAATTATTTTTTTCGTACGCGTTAAGTAATATAAACTATTTTCTACTTAGATAAATCTAAGTTAAAGGGCCCAGACTTCGGCTGGTCTACACATTTACTTGTTTAAGTTAGTAAAGGACCATAAACTAAATGTGTGACATTGAATGAAGGAGTTGAGGAAACATACCTCGAGGAGACGTGGGTCACGCATTATGGACAAATCCATTACCATTTAATGAAATTCGCGGGAATGTGCAAGCCGACTGCTTGTTCTCCGTGTTCTCGCAGTCGAGTGTAGTAGCGAGTAAACACTCAAGATACAAACATACACACACCACGCTCATCGTAAGGACTAAAATTAACAGTGTGACGGCAGGCTATCGACGGGAGACTTTTGCGCGTTTGTCTTGGCCGTGTAGACGGAGTCGGCGCGCGTCATAACATACATATTAATAGACCGCGTGGAGGACGCGTCGAGCCGCGGTTGACCCTGTGCAAATAGACGATTGCGTCTGAGATTTATCTCTCTCCTTTTTCTGTGTCGCGGAGAAGCAGCTTCCGCGCCCCGATGGAAGAACTCCGTGGCGCCAGTCGTGCCAACTTCCTGAAACGTCTTTTGTTGTCAGGGTTTTTGTCCGCGGCGCCATTCTCCCGCCAGTTTTAGCCCTGCCTGTCGACATTATGGACGTTAATTGCGAGTGCGCTTCGTCAAGTGACGGGAAGTGCCTCGTGGATCCTCGTCACCATCGCGACAAGACAAGCCATATCCATTAGAATAAATGTTTTTGTGCAGTTTTTTAAGTGCTTGTCAAGGCTTTCAGCGGAGCTTCTTCGATATTAATTTATTTTTTAACGGCAGACAAAGAAGATTGTCGCCCGTACGTTCTTGGTTACTCACCAGAATGCCTCTTATTCTTAACTCGAACACAATTTAACGTTTTAGTAACCATTACTTGTAGGAAAATACAGTAGTGCCGGACGATGAAGTTGGTAGGCGGGGTTTCTCGGGGATCCCCGGATTCCTCCGACCTGCGAAATTTTAGTTGTTTTAATAATTGTTATATTTGTACGAGACTTTGTTTGTTTTATAGGCATACATTGTGACAATTTTTTACAGCAATGAAAATTTTCTAGCTTTTTTTAAAGTTTTTTTGTATAATAGCTTGTCAAAGCCAAAATTTGCATAAAACGGTTTCATACATGAAACGAAAACTAACTGACGTGCAGAAATGAAATAATTCCCACCGAAGGACAGTATCACGGGCTACGTCTGGATATAAATAAAAAGTTGCGTTGAAAATTTTCTGTATTTTTTAAAAAATTGCTGAATTTTAAATAAGAAAATAGCAACTTTGTGTATTTTTTAAATACAAAAAACTTCAATGCAATGTTTTATACATGTCCGGTTGTTGCCCGTGTCACTATTCTTCAGTGGGAATTATTTCGTTTCTGTAGGTCAATTAGTTTTCGTTTCTTGTATAAAACCATTTTATACAAATTTCGACTTTTACTTGCCATTACAAAGAAAAAACTACGAAAGCTAGAAGATGTTCATTAATGTGAAAAACAGCCACAATATACGTCTACAAAACAAACAATATCTCGTACAAATATAGAAATTATTAAAATAATAAATTTTTTCGTGAACTTCCCCCACGATTTCAAATGCGTTGCAGTGTGTTCGTAAACAGGTTTTTTCTACGAAAATATTCCACGTGCGCCCATTGTGCCAACGTACGAAAAGAAAACAAACTTCAGACAATGTCGGAACCTCGTTGTTACGACACCACGCTCATTTAAAACACTGTTTCTAAGCCCTCCAACATGGCTAAAAACGGCCTTTTCAGACTTCCGTACTTCAAAATATACTAACCGGATGTATGTGAAACTCAGATTGCGACCTGCACTAAACTTAGTTGCAGACTTTCCACCAGTAAAATTATATGGTCACCGCTTAGTGTCCCATAGTAAAAACCGTTCGGCGGGAAGCTTGCACGCTAGTTCAGCGCTTGGCTCGTTGAGGCGACGCGGCATTTGATGAGCGCTTCAAGGTCGACCTTACAGCTCCGTCGCTTTTGAGCCTCTGACGCGCGGGTAGACGGCGCCCTTAATCACCCCTCACCAGCGCTGAAAACCTCGCTAAAGGTAGCCGCCTGCCAAGGCCCAGGCCGCCGAGTAGTGTACAGAGCTTAGACCGTTACAAAATTATTTGAAAAATGTTCCGCGTGTATAAGATATACCTGCTTAGGAATAACATCCAAAAAAACTTTACATGCGTGCATAACCATGTCAGGTTCTCCGTTTATCTCGAAAGCTTATTTTCGCGCTGCCGAATATTGCGGAAATTTGTGTTTTTTGCGGTCCCTTTTAGATATGAAAATCTTGGCGCAGACTCGTAATAAAATGATAAGAGCACCACTGAGTATCTCATAGAGGTCAGTTGTCGGCGAGAAGACTGCGTACCAGTTCAATGGCTTGCTCGTAGAGGCTAGGGTGAGACGTGGTGCGCGTTATGTGTAGCCCTTAGCTTCCTCACTTCTAGGTCTCGACCGCGCAAGCCACGTCCATTCAAGCGGCCACCTCAAGCGCTGACCAACATCTCCTCATTTCATTCTAGATATGCATTATAGGTAGAGACCTGAAAAATTCGCGGGTTCAATGACCTGTAGGCTAGATTCCAAGAATATTAGTGAAATCTTGCAGACAGCAGTTCTTTATTAGCTGCTCGCTGACACTGTGAAAAGGGCCTGTATTCAGATACACTTTTATTATTTACTCGACTACTTCCAGGAAGTGTCGAGTAAGTCAACGGCCAGTTATGAACGTGATACAGACCTATAGTTGCTGGAACTCTAGCTTGCGCCTGAAATAAAACGCGGATTTTTCAGGTCTATAATTATAGGTAGAGATAAAAGATTTATCGCGGGAAAACTTGACTGTTTGCTGGAATTCCACACACGTTCAGCTTACCAGAAGATTACTGACTTTAGCTTGTACTTGAAGGTTTTACCCTATTTGACTGAGCCGTTAAGAATCCCGCTATTGTAATATTTGATGCCTGATGTTGGTCGGCAGACAGCTACGTTGTGTCAGAAGTATGTCACCGAATCACATATGTTGCAACAAACTACAGAGTTTTCAAGGGTATGTTGGCACAAAACATTTTCGAGATATACCATCGTCTCTAATTATAGGTTAACAATAATATTCACGCAGATAAATAATAACTTTTATACTGATTCTCTGCAATACCGAAGTATAAGTAAAGTTGCAATGTTTTTAAAATACTCTGACTGTTATTACATGGAAATACAATTTTCCAAAATATTACACAGTGCTATGCGCACGATTCACGATATGCGTAATACCACATAGCGTAATGTTATTTGCGATATGTAAGCTTCATTTCCATATTTACGGTTATCACACCCGGAAATACTCTTGAGTTGTACCCGAGCCCAATGAGTATAACAGGAGATAAGTATAATATATCACGCTGATCAGTGGCAAGTCCCAATACAAATTTCAACCTGTGCCACACATTTTACCAGAACTCCATCATGTATGTTGCACAAGGACATTATGATATACGATGTATTACCTATGAGTCGTCAGGTGTATTACGCTGGTATTTTTACGTGTATCGACATTCTGATTTCTGCTTTGTTTAGATAACATTTGCCAAAAAAAAACGTGTCGTCGGACTCGTCATGTCACATCCCGATTAGTGGCGAATCGATATTTGTTGATCTTTGCAAGTTGAATTGTGTAAAATAGTAGATGATTTACTTTTTTTTCAGCAATCGATAGGATATCTTGACTTTAGTACGTAGCGACAAGCACGTAGATAATATAAATGAAATTTCACCGAAAAAAATCAAAGTATGTTTATATTTTCTTCAAGTAGCGACTAAGGAATTTAAATTCACCTGACCACTAATAGGCAGAGATGATGGTATATTGTCAAAATGTTTTGTGACAACATACTCTTAAAAAAGTTGCAGTTTCTTGTAACAAGTATGATTTGGTGACATAAGTCTGAAACTAATATAGCTGTTTGTAGACAAAAAATGTGCATCAAATTTTACACCAGCGGGATTCTTATCGACTCAGTCAACAGGGTAATAGTTTCTCGTACATGCGAATCCCAGTTGTCATTTGGTGAGCTGGACGAACTTTGAAGTCCAGCAAACAACCAGGTTTTCAAGCGATAAACCATTATCTCTACTCACAGGTGATACACCAGGTATATCACGATAGGTAAGTGGTTACCTCGCCGTTTTGTAGGAAATTCCACAGTGTACACAGAAAATAATTATTTTAGATGAAAATTTTTGCGGTGTTAAAGAGGGAGATACGTTAAAGCTATTTTCCGCATAACAATAGCATGGTTTCCGTACACTTTTATGATTCCGGTGCTACCCAACTTTACATAGTTACAACGCTCGACATTTGCTCCTTTTATAAGCTGGAGTTTGGTTAAGTAGGGACCTGTGAATTTCGCTCTATTGTCTGTCCGTATACTGAACTCCAAGTTACTGTATGCTGTGCTCAACTGACTTCTGTTATTAGCGAACAGTCTGTGTGGCACGACAAAAGGCCTTTTCAACCAACGATATACGATCAACTGTAAAATGTCCGCTATCCTGTAATGCGAGTACTCACAGATACAAAGACCCGGCGCCATTAACGATACGGAGTGAGATCTAGCAGGTCACCAAAAAATAACGCGAATTTCGAATGTCTCCAGTGGTAAGTGTCTCATACTGTGTACGGGTGGAAAGCCTTCATTGCTTTTTAAGAAGTTTTTGATTTACAGCGTAGTACATTGAGGCTGCAGATGGCGAACTAGGAAGGCATTTTTAATAAATGTTGTTTAAATGAATACCTCGAATTTTTCTAGACCCGATTAAAAACAGACGGTCTTTAAATAAACGTTAATTCCACACGTTAACCTACTATTAAGAAAAATTACCGCTACAATTTATAATGTGGGTTGGTGAGTGACAGACTTTGGTCAGCGCTTAACATCGAGGTCTTAAGCGCTGGTGACGGGAGAAATGAGGTGAGTTTTGAGCAGCGCAGGAATGAAAGGGTAGGAGAAACGGGAGATCCCCGAGGAAACCCGCCGACCAACTACATCGTCCGGCACGATTCCCAAGTGCGAAAATCCGGGGACCGACCCCAACAGGATGCGGTCGCCTTAGTGGGAGACGAATGGTCTGACCGTTCGGCCACCGCAACCCCATGTGGATTGGTATGATAGAGGAACTACACTATTGCAATCTTTGGGACTGTACTTGTTTATTAATTATATAATGTCAAAATTCAGCCTTTGGCTGGTTTACAATTTCGTAGTTTAAAAGAACTCGCCATATGTTTTAATGACTGAGCGATGATTGTAGTACCGTAATTCATGACGGAAATATCTGTGACATTAGTTACGAGTTAAATATACGATGCGCTGCCATCAAGTTTTAGTATTTTTGTAGTCACTATGCGATATGCGTCCTTGTCAGTAAGAATTGCATGTGACGATGGACTATAAGTAAACATTGCACATGCATGTGTCGAGATACTGTCTACCTGGCTTGCGAAATGCGTCACATAGTGTCACAGTGCGCATTTTCAACACAAATCGCGTTAAACGTGACCGGAAACGGCATTTATAGACAGTCGGTCTTTGGGACTATATCTGTAAAAACTGTGTAAGCCTCTGCGATTAAATTATGTTACAAACGTCCCACTCATACAACTATATAATCGCGGCATAATCCTCGTAGTTAACTCTTGGCTAAATTATACATCATGCCAGGAGGCCGGTTAAATATCGCTTTTTACGGGTGCAACACAAAATTTGCACCTGCGTTGCATCTGGACGCGCTGCAGTGGAATCAAATACGCACACACTGAAGTGCACGAGGAGACACGACGGGTACACAATGGTTGTAAATATGCTTTGTTCGCTCATGCGAATCTAAAAAATGTGGTGTGCACCCAGTTCCAGCTGTGACTGTTGATGTAAGTGAAGGCCCTTTTACTTGCTCTGCACTTGCGCTGTGTCGGTGCAAATAGCAGGTAGTTACATTTAACCAGGGCCCAGCTCATACCTCTGAATATCGTTTTAAAAATCCAGAACCAAATCGCATCTCCGAATGATGCTAAAGAGTATATAGACTGAAGAAACATCGTGAACTGTACAATCTAGCTGGTCTCATCTAAGAAAGGGTTTGTTATAAAAGTGTGATAGTAATCGTCTTGCCTACGTCCGTGTGAATTAAAACATAGGTTGAATGACTGATTCGCTGAGAGTGACGTCCAACAAACTGTTATGACGCCCATCAACACTATATTTCAGGACAGTACTCCGAAATCAAGTTCCAATTATCTCAGTTTCAAAAGAAGATACGGCCGACCACAGGATTTCTTCTCAAAGTTACACATATTAGCGTATATTTGTCTCTCCCATCCTTTCGGACAAGACGACGAATTTAACTAATTCGTTTCCATTATCCTACAACTTTAAATAGTTTTCTTCCTGTTTCTAACTTGAGCTATAATTGTTGGGCTGTTTTGATGCTCGAACTGCTGCAAATATATTAACGGTTCGCTCTCCGTACTGGGAAAACGAGATTTGCACTAGCGTATTAACTGTACGATAAGAACATACTGTATGCTATTATTCCGTTGCCTGTGTTATTTAAAGAAGGTTTTATAAAAATTCATCTCTAAATATAGCATTTTATTGTAATGAGTGAAATAGAATTCATACATAAGCTATTTACTGACATAAAAAAATAATTCTATTCTACCCTTCTCTCCGCCGAGCATATTCCTGGACTATGAAGAAAAACCTACTGTACTTTAGTCAATAAATAAGAACATACATTGATTTAACAGGTTGCATGTTTTTTAGTTTTAACTTACAGTAGATAAATACACAGTAAAATATGAAGTTTACAGATGAAAACAAAATGAAACTCATTATTCCTAACGTTCTCTCTCTCTCTCTCTGACTCTCTTTCGTTCTCTCACTCTTTCAGTCTCTCTTTCTCCTCCTCTCTCGCACATCTCTTATTCTAAGGCCAATGTATTTTAGTTTCGAGTGTTCAGTTAACATATATTAACATTTAATATTTAATAAGCTTAAACATATTATTCTTAAATTATTTAATTCAGTAATTAAACATTACAGTTGAGGAATACATTCGTGCTAGATTGCGTTAACCCAATCCGCTTATAAAGTTAGGTTACTTTTAAAATAAAATACCTATATGCTGTTAAATTTAAGGAAACATTATCATTTATGAGTGAATAATTTTAATTTTATTGCCGCAGTGGTAGAAATATATGTCAAATGTTTCAGAAAATATTTCAATGTTTTATGATTGTCAGCCAACAATATACATATATTTGCAGTGTTTTTCAGCCAAACGTTTTACGTGGCAGACCCAGTAAGCAAATGAAGATTATTACATAATGTTTTTATTTTACAGTCGCTTCTAGAATTTTATTCGAACCCCATCAAGATTATAAATTATAATTAATAAATTAAAAAAAGAAAAATTTCTGTTTAGTCCGCACGATATATATAAATATATGTAAAATGTTATCTTAGTCAACATAAAAATATACTTCAAATCTAAGAATTTGTATTGCTCACGTGGCAAAAATGAAAAATTTTATATTTTTACGGCATAGTGTTCGTTTTATAGACGTTACTTGTGACTACATTTTCCATTTGTGAAAATTTTCTATGTCTCATAGTTTTCTCACAGTGACATGTCAAAGTCAAAATTTGCGAGTTACGGAAACATATGAATAGCAAAAACCAAGTGACTTAACTCGAACGAAATAATTTATATTGAAATTAGATATTTTGGACCACATGCTAAAATATTTAAAAACACACAATAAATTATTTTTCCCTTTTTAAAAAATCGGGAAGTTATTACAAGTTACTTGATTTAAGACAATTAAAAAAAAAAAGACATCAATATATGCCGATAGTTTTCGCGAAAAGATTTTTGCACCACTTTGTTTCAATGACTTACGTGGACATCTGCAGCTCTGCTTCGTTGTTATTAGCAGCGTGACTTCGTGTAGAGGCGTCACAAGAGTAATGTGCACTGGTTTGAAATGTCCGTGTTTGACGCATGGCAACAGCAGAGCGATAAGAGCCATAGGACCACTCTCGACGATAGGCACATGGCCTCTATTCGCAGCGCGCTAAACTGGCGTGCAGTGTTTTCGTAGAACTCTTTTTCCTGTGGGACTTTAAGCGGTGACCCCAAAATTTTAATTTTGCATATTATGAAGTAAATACCAAATCACGCACCTCATTTTGCAATTTACGGATTCAAGTCGTATTTTCAGAGTTACAGCAGTCTTAAAAGGCCGTTTTTAGCCATTTCCAGAGGCCCAATAACCATGTTACTAACAAGCATACTGAATTTTAAAAAGTGGCATACGTAGTTTCAAGTGGGTGTTCTTTTCATAGATAACAACAATAAGAATAAGTTCGGCGGTTTCGCGTAGAAAAGTATTCGCGTGACTCACTACAACACCGTCCAACGGCTAAGTACACAGTCCTCTTAAATTTGGCATTCAGGACACGGTTACTGTTACACACAACACATCTGTGCTTAGTGGAAATCTCATTCGGTAGGATAAACGTTCGATTCCTGGTACAGGCATTCTGGTTTAGGTTTTTCATCGTTTTCCAAAATCACTCCAGGTGAATGCTCAGATGGATATTTAATTCAGTTGTTGCCCCACATGATGTCTACATGGGCCGTTGGTTCCGTCCCCAATGGTATCACTGTCGACGAGTATTAAGCCCTTATCTACCATTGAACAAATGTAGCATTCTGTGACTTAAGGTCGATTGAGCATTTGACTCGCTTGACAATGTGGCTCTTGGAAGTTCCTTGTTTTTGTGCGTTAAATACACACGAACATTAGCTTCAGCTAAGGAGGGGGGCGTAATTTGTTATCTTAGAGAGTAATGACCTACACAAGCATTCTCTTTCATGATCATACAGTCTGTCTAAGGTTGGGAGATATAAAGTAGTTTGATTTCGCTTTCAGACTCGTGCTACCGAATGTACGAGATGAGGCTGCTGTCGACATTGAAGAACGTAACGTTCATCACCCAGAAGATTAATCACGCTGATGACAGCTACAAGTGTCTGGAAATTAGCACCTCGGTGGATGCTCAGCTGTGAAAATCATTAGACCTTGCCGACCAACGTACGTAACCTTTCCCTTAATTAAGTAAGTACACTCTGCTGATGACAAGACAAACAATAGTTTAAACAAAGTTAGCCTTATCTTACTTTTAACACCTTCCCCAAGGGGAGTCCAAAAGGTAGGACTTTCTCGCGTATGTTTGTGTATGTACTCGCGAGATACATTTATTACGGCCTTTCTGTTTTGTCCCGTTCAGCAAATATACGATTTACCGAGTAAAACAGTCTTACATAAGGCGTTTACAAAATGTAACCTGGTAAGAATTTGTTAAGTTTTCCGGTCGCGAAACGAAACCAAAATTCTCGATAACTAAACGTTAAACGGATGATGATCAAAAGCATTCAAGCTATTACCACGATTCAACTTTTGGACGCAAGAAAATTGCATTTAGATTACTTTTAAACTAATTTTACCCGCGTCTGAGGGAAGCAAGTGAGTGATAAGGGCGACGTCAGTACGTGCATCAACTGTCTCACTGCCTCTAGCTCACGCCACAGAAGTCTGAAGTGACATTTAAGGCTATGCACGGCACTTTTTTTAATTGGCGTAGGAATTTCGAGCGACTATTAACACAATGTCTTTTTAAAAAATCCGAGACTGTATGCAGTTGTACAATGCAGAACTCTTTAAAGGATGATTTTTTTTTTTCAAAGTAATGTGAAGTTCACCAGCAAAAAAATTGGCTTGATTTTCGGATTACTTGCATGATAAAATGTGTGATGTTTTTATTGCTATGAAAAATTTTGGGTGCTAAAAAAATGTATAATGGGTTCCAAAACAATTTAGTAATCCTTCATTATCGACATTATGTTGTTTTAAAAAATAATATTGTGGAAACCATTATAAAACTACCAAGCACGGCATTAAGATGCAATCCTATATTTTCACATGATGGGTCCTTAGCAAAGTTCATTGTATGATACTATCACAGTTTCTTTTGTATCCACTTATTGAATTTTTTGATACATCAGTCTGAAAACGTTTTTGACTATGTTAGAGGGCTTCGAAAAATTATTTACAGCATGTATACTGATTTGAAATTACCAATCCGCCATCCTCTGGAATATGGTTTATTTTCGTAGTTTACCGTACTTTAGATAAGTTTACCAGTTTCGTCAAAAAAAAATCATCTTTCTTCGAGCACGCCGGGGCGAAGTCAAAGCGTCAGTTAACTAAGCGACTGTCTGCCTGCGCGTTAGACGCTCAGAAGTAATGGAGCTATAAGGACGATCGTGAAGCGTGCATCAACTGCTGCATCGGCTCAACGAGCCAAGTGCCGAACTAACATGTAAGATTTCCGCCGATCCCTTTTTAATATTTGACACTAAGCGAATTCTATAGACGGAAAGTCTGTAGCGAAGTTCAGTGTACCTTTCTATCCGAGTTTCACATGCATCCAGTTGGTATCTTTTAAAATACGGCAGTCTGAAAAGGCAGTTTTTAGCTATATTGGAAGACTTCGAAACAAAAACAAAAGGCATTTCGTTCTTATTAGAAGTGTTTTTGTTTCATAAATTGGCAGAATGTACGCAAGTGAAATAGTTTTGTCGTAATGAAGTATTTACGAACACGCTGCAACGAATTTGAAGCGCGTGGTAGGCGGCGCCATTTTAATAAGAAGTAACGTCTCCGCAGTAACGTGCCCAATGCGTGCACACAGACAGTGTAGGTAACAGCTCGAGTATCGTCTGGACGACAGCTTGTCGGCGAGGTCTTGTCGTAATGAAGGGGAACGAAACATGAGATCGGTATTCTTGTTGCCGCCGCCGAGCTTAACGGTACATCGTCGTCTGAGGCGTGTAATTTTAATATTTACTGCTTCGTGCTACGACCCGTATAGCTGAAGTAAACGGAACTGTTTCCTTCACTTCCCTCTATTTCTCTCTCCCTCTTTCTGCCTTCACTATCAAAAAAATCTGAACGTTTCTGTGTGCTGCGGAGACAGAATTCCTCAGACGCGAACAATGAAAGTTCTCGCGTAGTTTCGTACAAATCAACTGTCTCTGGAAGGATTCCTTATCCCTTACATTTTCAATGAGATCTTTTGATTTTCAAATCGTTATTTCTTGATTTAAAAAAAATCGTTAATTCTTCTGCATCAAGTACATAACTACTTTTTATACGTTCAAGTGCCCTGTTGTCTTAGTGTCTTGCATGAACATCGTTATACAGGTTTCCTCAACAAATCATAAGCAATAATGTACGTCATAAACCCGTACATATTTATTCTTACATTTCTGATTGCAAGCATTACTCTACAAAATATGGCTTACAATATTTCCTGAAATTTAATGTACATCAGAGCGTAAACAATAGCATTTTGCATAATATTGTAAGATTGGTGCACCTTCATTGTCATTTATGCTTTCTAACAGTTAATAGTTGCTGAGAATAAATTGATGATTATTTCTTGAGAGTAATTGCTGAGGTAAAACCAGTAACAGCTGATACGCAGTACTGAATTTATTACATGTTCTCAGCTAAACTTTGTGTTATGTTAGATTCGCAGTATTTAAAACAAATTCTCTGCTGACAGTTTTTTTTAAGGGTCCTAAAGTCCAAGATGGCTGAGCTCAATTCTTCTGAAAGAAACTAACCGAGTTCAACTTTTATCTCTAAGTGAATTTATTTCATGAAACTAAATCATAAACAGTAACGTTATTGTTAAACTAATAATTTCAGAAAGTCAATATTAAAAACTGAAAGAGACAATCCCAGATGATACTATTTTGACGAAATATGTGAACAAATATTTGGCGAAGTTAATTTATTCCTTGGCCTACATATCTTGCGCTGCGATTGAATATTCGAAAATGCAGTTTTACAAATAGTTAATAATAACTTCATCCTTCAAGCAAAATTATTGCTCAAAGAAATCGGCAAAAATGTTCTGGCATACCGTTGATTGAGTCGAACACAATCCTCCTGCATTGTTTAAAGACGGCCAACGAACGATTACCTCAGGGGCCGATCCAGTAATGCCTTAAAATGTACATATTCCCACACTCCAAGCCAAAAACAGAGGGTTCGGGGATCTTTCCCCAGAAAAAATTGGATTTTAAGTTGCAAAATGGTACTCTTTAAAGAGTTACCTAGTAAAACTTGGAATGTCCCATTTGAGATATTGTTATATTTACGCTTTAAAGGGTTTTGAGGAGTGCCGGGTCCACAGAGCACCTACTCCTACGGAAAGAGAGGAAACTCAAGCTTATAACTGATGTCGCTTATTCTGACCTCGCTGCTCTGAGGGGAACAGCTGCGCACCAAACGCTCAGTGGCGAGAATGTAAAATTCCAACCAGCGCAGAGCAGCTCTTTCTCCCCATCCCCACCTTCATGACCTGTTTGTTTATATTTATGTTTGGTTTTGGGGCACAGAAACATTTTTATGGACGTATTTTGCCTGTAAGTATGACACACGGCACGTTTTGTCCCCACAAATAGGGTAGAGACATTATATACGTATTTAACGCATTAATATTCGTCTATAGACACACCGCAAAACGTTTGTGAAGTTTGCCACATAACCACAAAGCAAGATCAGTAAAAAACGTGTATAAATCAAATAAACATTAAACAAAGCTCCTAACAACGTCACGTAAATAAAGGTTGGCTACTAGCGCACCCATTCTCGTTGTGTAGATAACGTCAGCTACTGACAAATAATAAGCAACACAAGTCCCCTATACCAGTGTCCCCCCCCCCCCCTGGCCGGGCCCTTTGTGAACCCCCCCCCCCTCTTCCCTTGTATTACCAGTTTTATTGTGAAACACACGTTTCTTGCCACGGAAGTTTGTTGGAATCCACCCGACTTATAAGAGTGTCGTGAACACAAGTAAAATACTAGATGTCAGTGAAGCGCGACATCAGATGCACTGCGTCAGGTTACTTTATTTCCACGTCGTACGAGCGTGCGCGTCCGTCACCATGACGTATCTGACGTCATCATTCTGGTTGCCTGCTGGGGTATAAAGTCTGCATATCCACGTGGCGTGTGTGACACAGCTTAGACAGCCATTATCAAGAGTGTGCTGTGTCCTATGTACCCCAAGCTAAGAAGGGAAAAAAATCCAAACTCTGTTGTCTGTGCAAGGAATCAGAACCTTACACAAACCCAAACGACAGTAAAATAATTTTCACCTTTCAGGAAAGACGTATTAAACGTAAACCTTCACTGTCTCAGACAGAGTGGACGGAACTTGATATTTGCCTGCAAGCCGTGAAGCCTCAGTTACCACGAACACTGCGATAAAATTCGTGAATTCATCGCTGTTGATCGTGGTTTATACACTCACATCTGTCAAAGAATGTAAGTCACATTTTATAACGCGATGCGATGAAATAATCTGAGAAAGACTTATTATAATTTATGGTAAAAGAGTATTTGTAATACACTTACTTGTTTGTTAATATCATGACGTAATCTATTACAGAATATAATAAGTCCCTAAATGAAAAAGTTCGTAACTAGATTTATTTTCCTTTAGCGTATAGACACAAAAATTTAAGATAAATAGTACTCCACGCAATATATTCTTGCTTGTCGCGTTACGATCATTGTCATATAATTGTTTAAAGTTTTATTATTTCATATTCAAAGTTACAGTTATGTCAAATCAACATTAAGGTGTTATTAGAAATCTCACACTCGGAACATTGGTTTGGTCAGCACTTGTATAAACCAAACTCTGGCAGTTCGAGGAATCCATTATTGTTTGGTTTTTGTTAGTTATGTGGTACCAGTTATATTCCTGTCGAAAAAAATGCAGGTTTGTACACATACGAAGCATTATATTTATATTGTTTGCTTAGTTACATACTGGGACGAATTAGTTGTCTTTGCGTAACCATTATTAAATGTAAAATTTGTTTACTTCTACTCTTTCCTGATGTGCTGTTATTTTTTACTGGGATTTTAAACCTCAATATAAACAAAAGAGTTCTCAGTTTCCGGAGGATTGGTTAAAATTATTAATTGTGTACAAATTATTAATTATTTATTGCAATGTCTGCATTACATTTTATGAAGTTTTGTTCACGGACAGCGATGAGTTTCTTGACGACTGTAACTCATCGTTGGCCGATTTTTGTATAGTTACGGTGGTCTTACATTATATTACACTCTTCTAAAGGGTTATGCAGTCAAAGTAGTCATAATTTACGCCAAATAATTGCTTCAAATAAATTAACGGATGTGTAGGAAAATTATCGCACTTGCCATTGTTCAAATAAGGAATTGTAAGAAATCGAATTTTTATAGTTCACTTTTTCAGGTCATACTTACACAAGGAAGATATAAGTCTGTGCTTAATGTAGTGTACGCCTTTTACGGGCGTTGCTTGGTAGAAAGCCTGAATCAAGAGAGAAATATAAATGTGAATTTCTTCCAATATATACGTAAAGTATAGCATAAATGCATACATTTTAAAACAATATTTATCTCAGATTTTCAATTAAATGCAAAATTAAATCCCCTTGGGTACTTCACACAAGATACGAGTTATATCAACAAAGCCGTGTCCAATATCATAATTTATATGCGCAGGCATGTGGAATAACCGCCTTGGAATAATCGTTCTCAAAGACGATAAGTTATTTTCGAGTTCACTAGGCGACAAAGTCGAGAAGATGTCTTCCAAGGTTATTTCAAACGTTTCACTGTTGATTCGTGGATATAGGTGTGCGGAAGACAAAAAAGATTGACATGACACATTTCTGTTTGAAATTTCGCCTCCAAGTTAAATCAGTTTAACTTTTGAAATAAGACTTCGAATCGAATTGATTGAATTTAAAGTGAACGAACTCTTATTTCAATTTAACCTTTACGCGTCCTGTCTGAACCGAATTAGAAGTGAAGTGAATATTCTAGTGTCTGAGGTAGACTGGAGTTTCTTATCCTGTATTAATGGTTGCTACTAACGTACAAGAAACTGTAGCCATACTGAATCGTATGCTCAGATATATGTGAGGTTTAAATTGTTCGTAGTATATCAAATAAAGTTGTTTATAAGCAAAGCCAAGAAAATGTACTGAAAAATACATCAAAATAAAATTTATACCAAGCATCATTAGTTTTCTAGTATACAGAGTTGACAAAATATGGCACTAAAAATGTTCATCCGTCAATCCAGTTTTGCTGTATGATTACACGGCTCTGAAAAAACGTGTTCATTCCTTGCTCGTTCTTCGTCTGTTTCGTGTTGACGCCAGTCCAGATTTGGCCCAGACCAGAGTCTTGCTGTAAACATGCTACATAGTGATTTCAGCTCACGGCAGAGTCCTATCGGGACTTTCGCGCTTGGGCAAAGTGACAGTTGTTATCACTGGCTTGTAGTTTTCCTCCGGGAACTTCCATCATACCTTCCATTCCATTGCCGCTTCAGATGAGGGCTTCATTAAATGCAATTTAATCTTACGGATAACGTACACGTTTCAGACCCACCTCTAAAGCCGATCGCTAGATTAGTGTTGACATAAGCATATAGTGCACAATCCACGTCTCTACTTTCATACATAATGTATTCTTGAAAAAAGTCTATGAAAGTCGAATGTATGAAAGTTGAATGACACATTTACATATGCTAAACAAAGGGCTATGTTCCAAAACAATGTTACTGAATTACATGTAGGATTATATTGATTTAAAATAAATTTATAGATGCAATTTCAAAAAATTGTTTTAAATATTGCTATGGAGCATTGAACTGGCGGAACGTATTCAGAAAATAATATATGTTTGGTAGTGTTAACTGGAAGGGAATATTGTTTTGCGAGTAGATGCATGAAAGTCTGAATGCATTGTATTAAAGAAGAATTACAGATACTAATGAATGATCTATGGAAGTCTGAAACTAATGAAAGTTGAAGTCTGCCTGTATTGCGTATTACAAACTACGAAATTTTAAGTTTTAGTTAACATTACGTGCAAACGCTTGCAGACTTACTATCAAAACTAAAGTTTGCAAGCTTTCGCGGTCGTTGTCTAATTACTCTTTTGATATTTAGTTTTAGCTGCGTCGACGTCGAAGCAAATTCCGACGTTTCAGGATGCATTTATGCTGCCAATACACTGGTTCGTGCAACTTAAATAAATGTAAATAGCTCTGTTGGTACATACTTTCTATGAGGTTTACATTTCTGATACAGTGCTAGTTAAGGTAATAGAGTCTTAAAATTTTGGATTTTTTTAAAATGGTTAGTAACGTAAATTTCATATTAGCTAATTATTTAAAAACAAATTCAAGTAATGTATTATAGAGTGTCATTAGTTATTTAAATGTCAAATTTGTTCATTATCTTACTGTAGTGATCTGCGAGATCGTAATTAGTGATTAAGTAATTATTTATTGATTTCAGTCTCATATTAAAAATTATGGACGACAGTAAAAACACCTTAACTTTTAAATATCCATTAGGTGCTGATTTATACGTCATGATTGGCTATGAATGTAAAATGTATTCATAAAAATTTTAAAAAGTAGGCGATCATAAATCAGTTATATCTAGGAAACTTACCCTTAAAGTGTATGGGCCGAAAATTATCCAGTCCGCGCAGAAAATTTTCTCTTGCGGTGTCGGACATCACATGATGTTACGTCAAGTGTCGAAAAAATTGTCCAAATTTACTGGAGTCATAAGAAACAGTATCTAACAGTTCCTGCACCACTGAATATGTTAATTGAAATACGCGAAAACCCAACAACCACGAGCAACAATTATAAACCCTTTTTACCACCGCAAACTGTTGAAGTAGTTAAAAATATATTTAAAAGTCGATAATAACTAATGGATTGTCAACAAAGTCTTTAGAGTGAAAATTACCTTTGTCTCCCTGTCACGTTTATATAATTCCTTAAATTGTTACTGTTTAAGTAAAACGTGTTTCCTGAAAGAAATATATTAGAAGTACAACGACTTGTTCAAGGGTTCTTTGCAGAGCTGAACCGAGGATCCAGGTCTCGGCTTCTGTCAGGAGTCTGTTCTGTGCCTCCACGCGGTGTCGTCACACAGCGGCAGTAATGGCTGCGGCGGGCAAACACGCCTTTCGTCCTTCGCCGCTTATTTGTCATTATATTAGACAATGTGCCGGTAATAAGGCGATGACGCCACCCACGGCCGCGTGGGCCGGCGCCCCTGTGCGTCGCCGCGTCTCCCTCTGCCGGCTGTAGGAGTATACGATAAATCACCAGGTTAGCACGGATAATGCACATTTTCACATTATTTGATGTGTTTATGGTAAAATTACGGACAGAACTGAACTTGGACTGAATTCAACATGCAGCAAACTTAAAGTGGGCGTGGACTTAAATAAGTTTATAGTAAAATGTTCGATTCACATGTAAACATGGAGTGAACCTGGACCACGGTCGTAGAAGAACAGGTCTGGACACTCGCCTGGATATTTGACCCCCTTGTTGTTTGGCTGTAGTTCACCAAGTTAACCGAGAATATTGTGTTTTATTGGTGCTGCAGTTAGGGTGGTCGGACTCAAACTCCGCCCACTTCCTTTACGCTAAGATAAACAATTTATTACAACGTATTTTTTTTATCATTTTATGAAATACTTTCTTCGCTCACAAATTTAAGAAAAGGCTCCAGCAATCTTTACTTACTTTATAAATATAACAATGGAAAAAAGTGAGCGGAGTTTGAGTCCGACTGCTCTAACTGAAGCGCCATAAAAGACAATATTCTCGGTAACTTGGCGAACTACAGCCAAACAACAAGGGGGTCAAATATCCAGGCGAGTGTCCAGACCTGTTCTTCTATGACCGTGACTTGCACTGAGCATTGTGCAGCAACATATTTTTGCCAAACATTGAACTACATGTCATATAACTGTCGAAAAACAATGGAGCGAAAATTTTTGCATGCGTTTTGTTTGAATTAATTTGTCACAATATTTATTTTGAATTACTTTGCACTTCCCATTATTTTTATAAAAACAGTTTTATGTAACTAACCCAGAGCGATTCTAACCTCTTGTAACACAGAAACAATTAAATATGGCGACCGCTTCGTCTCAGTGCAGTTCTTTCCTATAGGCGTTACTCATAGAAGCGTTTTAAAACTAATCCTAGTAAAGATTATTGCATACAAAAAATTAGTAGAGCTGACACAGTCAACAACCGTATGTCTCTGGATTACACGGCCCAAGGACCGGGGAAGTGGTGTTAAAATACGGAACACGCAAAAGGTTGCGAAAGTACACAGTAAAAAAAAATTTTGTACTTTTACAAAAAAATTTTTTGGAAACCAGTTTCCAAAAAAGTTTTTTGTAACACTACGAAAATATTTTGTAAAATTTACAAAAATCTTGTAAGTTTACAAATTTCTTTGTACATTTACAAACATTTCTGTAAATCTACAAACTAATTTTTGATATTTACAGCTAATATCTGGTTCATTTTACAATAATTGCTTGTAGTGTTACGAAATTATTTTTTTTGGAAACTAGTTTCCAAAAAAAATTTTTTTTTGACAGTACGAAATGTTTTGTAAAATGTGAAAGGTCTCCAAGGTTTATTTTGTTTCAATTCGAAAAATCTGCTGATTAGCATTATTGTACTAGCTCCCAAAGTTGTTTACGATATTTGTAACCACTTTAAAAAGGTTTCTGACATCTTATTTTTATTATCTGACTGATAATGTTCTGATATTACGGTACAAGAATTTCCTTGTAAATGTTTTTTTTTTTTTTTTTTTTTTACTGTGTATAAGATAGTGATGGAGATTTTATTACATGTTTTTAGTTTCTCATGGCGAATACCGGTACAATTTATTTTTTTGAAGTACTACTCAATACTATATATTTTTATTTCAGTTTTTGCTCTGCAATTTGTCTATAAACATGAAATAGATTACAAAACTACACAGATGCTGCCACCTTTAGTAAAATATTCAACTCATGTAAACACAATATCTTCGTAACTTTGCCCCAATGGGACTTTATTAAATTGAACGTAAGGAGATTTAACCGAGTTCCACACAGTCTGGAACTAACCAGTAAACCACGAAAACTTCAAGCGGCACATCTTGTTTAAGTCAGTGAAAATTCTTATCACTGAATTCGCCTGTCTAGATGACGTAAATGTTCCAGTCATCAAGTTTTACAGCCCCGTGTATTGGAAGCCACCGAGGATGTATAGAATGTGCTCAACTTGTTCTAATGTGCAATCATCCTCGGTAAGCAGTTGCAAATCTAGATACCCATGAAAATAGAGGCTAGTGGACTAGCTATCGTGCTTTACAATCAAAAGCATATCCCAACAAGTAAACAATACATTTTTAAGACCACATTATTCCCCCATTTCTGCAGCTTGTACTAGTATTATGGTTTTAACACTAAAAAGTAGTAAACGTAAAACTGGCTCCCAGTTTTGTTGAATAAGGGATTTTAATATGTAGCTCAGTTTTTTCTAGACGAACGTTCAAATTTACCTATTAGTTATCTAACGATTAAATTTAACAAACGATCAAATTTACCTATTAGTTATCTAACGGAAACTCCTTTAACGAAATAATTATCTAAAGCCGTGCTATATTTTGTCTATTTGTTTATCTGATTATTAGTATTTTTCAAGGAAACTGTATATTATCATATATTACTGTGCAGACTAAGACTTTAAGGAGCAAAAAAGTAATACTCACAAGAGAAAAAGTGATTTGAGAAAGTGTCCTTAATAATGTTTACGTATCATGCAAGGTGGTTATTTGTTTAATAAAACTATTTTTGAAGATACTTTTTATCAATTTTAGTGTACTTACGCATGTATTAATTCTAATTTTCTGTTTTCTCGTCAAGTTCCCCTTAACCATCGTTTTTTTTTATCCGCTACTTGTGATGTAGTTAGTTTAAATTCAATGTAATCTTTGTTTGCTTCGTAAATAAACAGACGATGAGTGTGTCTTTTCAAAATTCATGTTTATATTTAATGTGTAAGCCATTTCCAAACAGCGATTTTCCTCTCTCTCTCTCTCTCTCTCTCTCTCTCTCTCTCTCTCTCTCTCTCTCTCTCTCTCTTTCTCGATTATTCTCCCTGTGAGACTGTTAAGATAGCAACACGTGTTAAATAATTTCCAAGCTCGATCATTTTCTTATTTACTCGAAGTAAAATATTTTAATTACTGAATGACGACTCGCAGTCTTCTCGATAAATGTAGCCTGACAAGTTTCTTTAATACATTCTAGTTGTTATTATCTTGCATGATACGATAATACTTCAAACTAATTACATGGAGTTTGCAACAGAACATCAAAAGGAAAATTCGTTGACGTTTAAATTATGTGTACAGAAATTATCACAAGAGAAATATTTGAAAAAGCTTTACTGGTGGCAAGCTGAATTATCAGTCGTTCACATATTTTCAGTTAAATTATTTAAGTCGACTGTTGAGGCGATTCACAAGTACTCTCATTCATTTTTTTAAGTGTAAATTTCATCACTTGCATCAAACACCGAATGCATATTCCTCATAAAAAAAATTTTACAGCTGTACATAATATTTAACGAAATAATTCAGTTAACTACAACCGAGTGAAAAACATTTTGTGACATTATTTTATATTATTTTTAAAAATACATGTGTAACATTGTATATATATCTGTATGTCATTTCGGCGTGTATATAGTTGAAGATCAGTTATTTATCATAATTGCGTTTAAGTAAGCTAAATTATATTTGGTTCGTGGACGCGTTTCAGTTTCTTCTTCTATATATATTTTTGTGTAATCCCATTAGGCTGACAAAGCGATTTTTGTCCAAGCGTGTGGTAATAAAAATACGAACTGCTGGCGCACGGTTACATACATTACACGCTCTCTTGTAGAGACGGTTTCCGAAATCGTGTACAAGGAGTGTTTCTCATCTAACGGATTCTCCATCCTGGGTAACGAGTTTCCTTGTGAGCGGGCGGGGGAAATAACTCGGGGGAGGCGGTGCGTACACGACCCAGGAAGCTAGACATCTCCCCGGCCTGCTGCCGTGTATAAAGGGATTACTTTCGTAGAAATAGTAAAAAGAGTGGCACGTAATAAGCTAGCGCGACACGGGGAAAAAGGAACACGAGAGCAGGAACGAAACAAAACAATTGATGCGTCTTGGGGAAGGGAAGCCAACGACAAAAAATTTTTTTTTTTTTTTTTTTTTTTAGTTAAAAGAAGGAAGAAATGGTGTTACAGTTACCGGCGTGCGTGAGGAATAGAAGCCAGGAAAAATACGGGTTCTTCTCTGATCCCTACTTCCCCCATTATCCACCGGTTCCCACAAAACCCAAGCTAGGGATCGAAAAAAATACTAAAAAGAAAACTATGGTTGGTAACTGTATTTTTAATGGAGTGTCGTAGAAACTGAGGACTTTCCTTGGCCACAGCGGTGCGCCAAGCAAGGCAGTAAGGGACGGCCCACCCTGGGTACGCCTGTTTGAGATTTCCTTAAAATTATATAAAAGAACCGAGGAAAATTTATGCTAGGTAAACAAGGCATGTGTTTAAAATAAAAATCCTTGGCTTACTGAAATAATCCCAGTAAACTGCGGCATATTTAACGGTTTAAATAATGTGAGTGTTAGGTTTACACTGCATTGACCAACACATTTATAAACATTAGATCTGTATAAAAAACCCTAGTAAGCAGCTATTTAATTTAAAAAAAAAAAGGAGGTAAGGGTGATGTTTAGGTCCGGGTGGGGAATTATTTGAGTCTGTTCTTCGTGCCAAAAACACTTTACACACTACTGCTTGGGCACTCGATGTGACATGTGACTGTGACTTGCCAACTGTACCAGAAGTATTTTATTTTATTTAATACCTCCCGCCCCTCCCTTTTTCCCTCCTAAAATAATTACAGAGGTTCGTGGTTTATGACATGATTTAAGTATTAGTGGTGCTTGGCTGTTTTGGAATTCAATTTAAGCTTACGTAATCACATAGCTTTAAAAGTCTTATATAAACAGCTTTACACTCATAATTATAATTTATTTTGATCAGCTAAATTTTCAGTAATTCAAATATGTTTTTTTACATCGTCTTTGTGAACTTTGATTGAGGTGACATATAAAAGTTCTCCCCTACTCCGTTACGTTGTATAATATCTTTATTTTTTTTTTATAATTAATTTGCAGTAACAGCACAGTGAACTAGAATTTTTTACGCACGTTGAAGGCAATGCCAGAGTATTCTTACCTTCACTGTCTAGACTTCATTACATGCATTGAGTATGGGCTAAATAGCAAACCATTAATAGCGGCAATGTATGACATTGGTTATAAACACACTTGGCGCAAAACTTACGATAGTGTAGCATATCAGTGGACCTTTTATAAGTCTCCGCCAAGTTTCAACTGAGAATATAGTATTCAATATTTTGAAAGGAGAAAGTAGGGGCCGAAACAAGTCCAGAATGTCCAACAAACATCGGCCCTAAGACCCAAACAGTAAGAGCAATGAGAACTTGTTCACCATTCGCCATCGCTCTAGGTTCATAATAATGATATAGTGATTACTTGGGCCCTGCGTCATTAGGGAATGAACACTCTTGGTTGGTAACTGATAACATGATAACCCTATCCTGTAATGCTTGTACTTAGTTTATGGGAGGTTTCGTACATATTATGGTATAGGCATAGGTTTCAGGACCTACGTTTATTGCACATTTTGTCTTGATTTGGTGCACACAAGCTCCTGTCAACATATTGAATACTTTTATGTTACTAAACCATGTAGAGCCCAGAAAAATTCGCGCAGTTTTCTGATAGCATGCTAAACGCATGGGTAATGGCCAACAACTTCGTCATCTAACCTGCAGAATGTTTATATACGCGAGAAATAAGTTTAGTGTTAGAATGACCAACATCTAACCCGGCCACAGAGGTAAAATATGTACAATTGTAAAAGGCCAATGAGAATACAAACTTTGCTCAAATGTCTAAACGGCACTAATATCTAGCCATACGCGAATTTTGCAGGTCTTTACCACTGCAAAAAATTATGTCTAAGAATCGTGTAACTTACACAGAAGTGCATGGTTATTTACCTCCCCACCGCCCTTCGGGCCACTTCCAAACAGCTACCGACTACTTTCCCACTGACAATTGCTAAAACAGCACGGTTCTGGGAAAACGTGCGCAGTTCAAACATTTCCTGTAGTCGCGAGCCTCGGCGTCTTCGACCTTGCGACATGGCTGTGTGCCCGACGGCCGTCACGTGACCTCGGGGCGGAGGGGAGACTTCTCGAAGACAGCTCGGAGCACAATACCACGCACTCATCTCCCTCATTTAACTGGAGCTATCGGCACTGCTACCGTGCGAATGGCAAACATGATGAAAACAGGACCCGTAATATTATTTTTCAAAGCATTTTCGGTATTTGCGCGTGAGCTGTAGGTTAAAGCGTTCCGTTCCTCGTGTGGGCTACATGGTCGTCGATGTGTATTAGTATAGATGCGCAAGTTCCGCAGATTTATCTGGAAGTAATCTAGATTTCTCAGTCCTATACACGCACAGTCCACGTTTGTTATTAATACTGACCGGAAAATTCTCTGGTTCACTGGCCTGTAATCTAGTCCCCAAGAATGTCTGTGCACTACCGCAGAGAGAAGGAGCTCGTTAGAAGTTCACTGGCGCATTGATATCACATTACTGGACCTGCGTTTAGTTACATATTTGTTTTTGTCTCAGGGTCCTCCAAGAGGTGTCAAAAAAGTAATGAACCAATTGCAATAGTGACACAAATTCACAGTCGTGCTAGGATGCTAGGATGCTTGTGCTCAAAAGAAAACCTCAAGAAGTCCTTCACAAGGTATCGGGTCAGAACAGCGCCCACTTCTCCGTCTGTAAGGATTTTCCTCTCACGGTGATTTTACCAACCTTCCTTCAAGCAACCCACGACAAACCTTACACCAGAACGTGGGATCCACTGTATTCACTGAAAGTCAAGGCAGTCGTTCAAAACGTGCCCCAAGAACTTTCGCCTGAAGATATAACTTCTGGTCTAACTCAACAATGCCTGAAGCCCGTATTCTCGGCGATCCAAATATTGTCCCTTTTCATTCTCATCTAGATTTAATCACCCTCCCGTACTGGAAAAAACCCAAGCAGATAACCTTTGTACTCTCCAGTCAGTATCCTACCCTGACCCTGCAGAACCGTATCTTCCTCCTACTCCTAAGATATGTTATACTTGCTAGTGTTATGGCAACGTCACCTCGAAATGTTGGAGGGCCTCCGTCTTGTCGCAAATGCTCAACCAATTCCCCAACAGCAAATTTTCCTCTCAAAGAAAACGAGTCGAGGAAGTGTTACAACTGTGGCACCGCCCATGAGGACGGGTCAGGGCAATACCCAATATGAAGACATTGCGAAGAGAAGCTTCGTGCTAAGTACCTACAGCTAGCCAGTTGACCACCGTTTACCTCATCGCGATCACTAAGGGCGCCCAGTGGCCTTTTACTCCTCTTCCTCAAACGCCCAGGCTGCTCCACACACATCCTCCTAAGAGTCAACCATCCAATTGTATGCCGCCAAACTTAGTTATCCTCCTCCCACTTAAATACCACACTTCACTTCAAGTCCTTCACTACCGAATTCTCTACATAGATGCCAGACCTTCAACAACGACGTTAGGACCTTAACACATTCGAAACACCCCTCCAGCCTCACCCTCACCTAAGCCAACCACCTCCTCGCCCGATCATCTGATCCTAGTTATAAACATTTAATCATCCCGAATACCCTATTCCATATTATAGCCGGCTAATTTGTTTCATACCTGCATTAACAGTATTACGTTTGGCCAGTAACCATTTTAGTGAGGTATGTCCACTTTCACCAAAAAAAAAAATTGAAAAAGTATTCTACATAATCATCTGTATGAATACTGCGACATGTGAAACCTTATTCTTTTATTCTAAATATGTCATGTTTAAAATGTAAAGATTATAACCTAAAATTTCCCAAAACAATATTAGCCGATAATTAAGTATTGAAAAAAAACTCTTCTGTAGCTATGTACTTCTACGAAAGTTTAAGTAAAATATGAAAAAAGTATCTTAAAAATGGGTCCATTGAGAAATCATTTATTTTTACATTGATTAGTCACTAAAAATATTGTATGAGAAGATTACCCCGGATACAGACTTTCAACTGGGCTCCTGTAGGACTCTGTATTTGCCCCGAAGGATAACCTGGATGAGGTCCTACAATGGAGAAGCGCCGGAAGGATAAAGGCTTGGGAAATGTGATTACTCGAGAAAACCTGTCGGCCAGCGGCATCGTTCGATACGATTCCCACATGCCAAAATCCGGGGACCGACCCCGAACCCGGATGGCATTGATAGGAGGCGAGCGCTCTAACCATTGCGCCAATTGCGGCACCGATTTCCCATTTAAACTTTGTTATTACAGTCTAGAGACAAAGTCCTTAATTTGAGCGTCCTCTCTTCTATCTACCCGCCGCTGCCTTTGTCCACCTCTGAAGACATGACGACAACCCCTGACGGAACCCGACATGCTCAGTCGGGTCTCCGGTGAAAGGGGGCGACGACAGTTGTCCTTGCGCGTCAGGTGACCACACATCAGCCGGCCGATTACGACACTCCTACCTCCTTATTTTCCTCTCCGCCGCGATCACGTAATTAAAACGTAGTCAGCTGGCCGAAGCGTGACGTCACGCTAGACACTTGACGCATCGCTCCTATACACTTCGTGACTGGGATAGTCATTGGTGCGCGAGAGCCGCTCAAGTCGCACTCCCTCCTGGTGAGGCTCATTTGCTTCAAAGATGCTCGAAAAACACCCTGCGTGATAGAGGGAGGAAAAATAAACATCTACAATAACCCTCATTGACTCCCAGCAAGGTCTCTTCGGTAGACAGGCTGCAGTACTTCGGGACTTTCCGGGAATCTTTGAGCGTGTACGGGCATTCATGTCCCATCGTTGGTGGTCGGGCTTTCGAGCATTCGCTGTACGTCCAGACGAAATAAATGGCTTGCAGCATTGGATTTCGTATGGGTCACATTTCACCTTTCGCATCTCATAAACGCATTTCCGGGCCCACTTTTACTGCCCAAAATGTTCCTTTTCCTTCCTCTACCCTTTCCACTTTGGCCACACATTTTTCAAGCAGCTTGTGCAAGCAGTGCATGGTAAAGTGAACCCTTTTTTTTACACACTGCTCAATGTTTTTCTTTCAACAATTTTCTATCTTATTGCCACTGGTTAATAGAAATTTAACGGAAACGTTATCATGCGACTAACACAGTGTCGACATTTCGTTGCTGTTAAACGTTAACGTCTGAAGCCACAATAAAGTATATGTATTTGTAACTACCGACCTACAGTGGTTCTTAAGAAGTAAATGATTTCTACACGGGGTAGTTAGGGGGCCAATATTTTGTCACGAAGTTAGCGTGGGCATTTCATCTTGATACGATCAAGAAGAAACTCGAGTATGAGTTTAAAGGGGATCGAATAAGTCACTACATCCTGAATCGTTTGCAGACTTTTATCCATTAATCTGGCAATAGAGCATACCTACCACATGACTGAGGAAACCTATCTAACTGCCTCAGGACTACAGGATGAGATACAATACGTGCACACTATATTACGGGTTGTGATCTACTTATAGGTGGTTCTTACCATGATGCGACATTGCTCAGGTAATATTAATTGATGGGAAATACTTCTTAATTGACTTCCATTCGTCAGATCTAACCAACGCGAGTCTCTTGGTTTCAAGCACGAGTGTCACCAGCGTAACGATGGAATCATCCTTGCCACCTTGAATTAACGTACTTTTATGACACAAGTTAGTACATTGTTATGAATCACGATGTACCCAAGGGGCGTGTCACGCTACCCACGAGGCCTGTCCGTCTGTCTGTGTCTGTCATCGGCTTTCTGCTCGATAAAAAGCCGAGACGCACCAAGACGTCCAACTGCGTCCGCCGTAATCACTACAGAACATCAGCCTCGGCAACTAACGACTATTAAGGTGGGACTGTCGTCGTAACTAAATTAAGTGGCTAAATAATTTAAATTACTATAATTATAATTGTTAAAGATTTGCCTCCCTCCGCGTCTACAGTAATTGTTATTGTATTGTTACATGTTATATAAATCGTGAATAAAGATCCTAACTAATGTATTGTATTATTTATACGTCAACCCTAAACAACCCCCTTAATAAGACTATAAGAGCACAAATAATCATGTCCCTCCTCCCCTTGTATATAAATACCATAATAAAATGCAGATATTTTTATTGCGTGTAACAGATTGGCAGCATACAAAATTACTTAAAATAGCTGATGAAGATGGTGCTGTTTGAGTGTATTTGTTAATTTTATTTCTACTTTCGATTGTGAACTTTACTACTGTATTTATTACTGCTAAGAAGTTTACGAATGTACAACAATAAATGTTTAATAATGTTTGGGAAATAGTATGTTGTGTTTTGTCATACCAACAATCCTCAAATTACTTCTCAAAACAATGGATTTAAAAATTAATAAAAAAAAGCAAAATTATCTCTCGTTAGTATAAGTAGACTAACTTTGATAATGTACATTACATTTCACGAGTTTTAAGTCTGTTTCCTCAGGAACATAACATGGTTGTTCATTCGGGAATTTAAATCAATCTTCACTTTGGCTCGTTTTTGTTCTAACGAATTTTAAATTTTATTAATCACTCATTGCTAGTCCTGTTGTTTATGTTAAGTTTGTTCTAATGCTTGAGTTAAGTGAGATTAACGCTCGGCTTAGAGATAAATCTTGTAAATGTAAATAATAAACTCACGGAATGGAACTAAATGTATGTCCCAATGCAAGTTTACCACAACGAATATCTTGTTGCAATAAGGAGTCAAAGAGACTACTTAATGAAGAAATGCAGAAAATTCACTTTGACGTTAAATTCAAGTAATTTCATACATTAGTTTCAGGGCCAAACACAAACACTATTA
Organism: Medauroidea extradentata; assembly: GCA_003012365.1. Lineage (NCBI taxonomy): Eukaryota > Metazoa > Arthropoda > Insecta > Phasmatodea > Phasmatidae > Medauroidea > Medauroidea extradentata. The sequence goes on from PNEQ01074079.1 coordinate 77,641, forward strand.
ACAACCAATTTAGTTTCAAAATATAGAAATAATGATGTGTAATAAAGTGTCAGGGCAACGAGCTTCTATTTACGATACGTTTGCGAAAATAATTTTTAAAATCTTTATAAGTATCTGATATCGTAAACCGGACCTGACAACCCTTGGCATGAATGGCATGCGGATTGCCGTGATGCCAATGGTGTTGTTCTGCAAATTAAGTACGCCTTCTATGGTAAAATGAGCTTCATCAGTCCACAGGATGTGACCCACAATTTCCGGGTCATGTTAAAGGGCCGCCAGCATCCAGTGACAGTACTGTAGACGGCGAAGTCGATCTCCTTAAATTACGTACTGATCTGTATCACAGCACATCGCCATGCAAGATGGTCTCTGCAAACAAATCGTCGTACAATAGACATAGTGTCGTAACTGCAAAATGACTACATCTCAGAGGATCGATTTAAAGGAAAACAGGCTTACATTTAATGTTATAAATTTATATGTAAACACCCGAATGAAATGAAATTTTGGCTAAGGTACTTAAATATATAATCATTTTATGTCCTGTTGTTGAAATTAAAAATTTTTCTTCTAATTCTTCTTCCCGCCATTTTGAAATAGATACGACTACTTGTCTCAAAGATGGAAAAAAGTATTAAGATACTTGTAACTCTACATTTTTGTGTATGTATACCGCAGAATACTTGTTTTTGTAATAATTAACGTAAAATATAACTAAAAGTGCTTTACGGGAAGATTAAATGATATTTTCAAACTAGAATAATTTTATTAACCAACAATAATGAAAAACTACAGTAATAGTATTTAATCTGCACTAACAGTATTTCAAGATGTTCACGAACTATACTTATGACTCCAGATAACTTTCAAAAGAAATTCACGTTCCCGCCTCCCCTGGTGATAGGTGTTACATCAGTACTAAGTCCCATCAAGGGGTTATCATCCTGTTTGTTGTTATTAAGCATGGTTATTAAAAGCACAAATGCATGAAAAACTGACTGCTGTACATGTGAAATTTAAATGTAATTGACAGTCATTCACGAAGTTCACTGACATTTACATGTGGCGCAAGTTTCTATATAAATTCACATTTTATTCTCCCCTGATGACAGGCGTTGCACCAGTACAGAGTCCCATCGAGTTTTCGCTTAATTATTTTATCTTCTTTGTAAAGTCGACTTGTATTCACACTGGGAACAATGTCAGTCCTTGGAAGGATCAAACTTCTGCATTCATCCCTTAAATGACTTGATTTATTATGGCAGGTGAGTTGAGCTTCTCAACTTCGTCATTTTACCGCAAAGAAGAAATTCTAAGTATTTTGGCTTGCTCCATAAATTTCAAGAAATCTGTTTTTTCCATGCTTTGGACAGTGCGTGGTTTTTTTTTTCTACGTGAAAGGCTAATTATTGATTTGATTTTCGATGGAACTAATACAGTACCAGCTGTACTCAATGCTGAATGAATAGCATTATGTGCCGAGTCTCCCTCATTCTGCCCGTGGCATGGTTAAAAAATAGTTTAATGATACGAAAGTTGTATTTTTAAGTGTGCTAACACAACATGAAGCAACATTGTGACAATGGTCAAATTCTTGTTCTGACCACAACAGCCGTCAGAAAACAAAAATACTTCCCAATATTCCTTTAATCAAGATCACAGAGGAACTTGTAAAGGCGTGTGGCAATCTCCGAGGATCCTCTGCGTCTTAATGTCTCATGCCAAATAAAACAAGCAAGTCTTATTTATGTAGGAATGCTCCTTAAATACGACAGACGCAAGTAGGCAGAACACTCAGAGAGACAGCAACTCCATTTCTTCAGGTCGGTATTCAAGGACTAGTAAGAAACCTATAACAAAATCGTCTCGCCTGAGTGTTTAATCTATGACTCAAATCGTTGTTTAAAACCATATAAAAGTGATGTATATATATGTTTAAAACACTGATTTTAAAATGCTAGACGTGTCAGGGGACAACCATAAAATTACAGACGCTCTGTATCAAAGTAAGTTAATTCAGACTCACCCTCTCGAGTCAGAAGAATCTGTAAAGAATAACACGTGATCTATTGCTAAATAAATAAGCCGGGCGTGCTCATAGCATTCATTAAATGTTATGAGCTCAAAACGTGTGGCGAGAAAATGATACATACTTTCATTTGTCCGTGTACGCTGTGCACCAAAGAAGAATGTTCGGAATCGGTATCCCAACAAAGAAAAAATAAATAAATAAAAAATTCGCCAAAATTTTAAATGGTATCAAAAATTTGTAATGATGTTATTTGTTGTATGTATCACGACAAACTTTATATAAAAAAACATATTGTAGTAAAAAATTATATTTTCCATCAAGGAAAATGCTCAAAGAAAAATTTAACTAATCTAAATTTTTGTATGGTTTTATTTTTACCAAATATCTTTACTTGCAAGCTAAACGGAGTTTAAAAAAATTTAAATTTAAAAAAGCGTAAAATTTTGACATAAAACATGAGACTAAAATACTACAAGAAACTTTGAAACACAGGATGAGAAAAGTTACGTACTTACTCCGCAATCTAGGAGAATCTTACATGAGCTATTAGGTTTGCGCAGATGCGTAAATAATTTCGAAAGGAATGGAAATAATGTTACCGAATAACACTTCGATAACGTGTCATTAGCTTCGAATTGCCATCGCCTCATGCACACCGTCGATTAAGTCACGAGGCCTTGACACGTAGTAAATCACTCGCGGGAAGGTGGAGAAAGGGGATGGTGAAGGGGGGAGCACATATTCGTTAATGATCGTCTCGGAGGAGCCGACTGCGCATGTGCACGCGGCGACAACAGAACAATCTCCTGAGTGAAGTCGCCGCGGCTCGAACACCGCGCCTTTGATCGGGCAAGGCCCTCATCCTCGAGACTGTCGGCAAATAATCCCTGGAGCAGCACTTGTCGAGTGGACGGCCATTCATCACACACCAAGCTCCCTGGTGCGACAGTGCTCGCCATTGTTCGCCGGCCTACGAGTACGTAGCTACGTGCGGGGCGCGTGCCCGTCGCAGGCCGACACGACGTCGACTCCCCGCGGGAGACCCCCGTCCCCTCTCCCCAGGACAAGCAGATTTCTTGTCCTTCCGTGTCTACTGCAGATAACATCTTCATGGCCGAGGCGAGGCCTTCAAACTCTCACACTTGCTCGTGAAGATTATTGATAGAGCCCACGATTTTTGGTGAAAAAAATTCTGCAAAAATTTTTTCTAATGCCTTATGTGCATATATGCAGCTCTGCTTCATGCCAGTGACTGGATTATTTTTAACTCTCAGGTCGGTATTCCTAAACACAAGGAACTACATAAGTGCTACCATCTCAGGTTCAAGAAAAGCAAGGGTCGAGACCTAACGCGCGCCTGTATTCCTAAAAGTCCTGAGATGGTATTGGATAAGTCACGGATTATTATTTGCCGTCCCGTTTGAGGATATAAACAAATGAAGGCGACGCTGGGCAGTACTTTTCTATAGAACAAGTAGCAGTGATTTTCAACGGCTATTTAGCAATAAGTACCTTTATTTCTGACATTTAATACGTGATGTATAGAATTTTAAATTTTTTTTAAATTTTAAGTATAGAGTAATATAGATTCAAAATTAGCTAATATAACTTTCGAAATTTAAGTATTAAAAATAAAATTACAATATCTTATGCAAAGTAAAAAAAAGTAAATTCACTTTTTTAAATTGCTATTCTAGGTGGACGTCTGTAGCGCGTTCGAGACCTTGAAATGCGGAAGCTGTAAGATCGAGAAAGTACGTGCATCACACATTACCCTAGCCTCTATGCGCTAGTAACTAACTGACGTGCGGTCTTCTCGCCGACAACACACCTCTACGAGACATAGATGTAATTTAGACGATAAAGGTGAGTTGTACACGTCTGCATCCTATAAAAGATTCTGTACCGAGATTTCAATGCTCAAAAATCACCGCAAAAAACGAAAAATTTTGCCATTTTGGCCGCTTGTCAATCTGCTTTAATGATTACTGGTGAACCTTAAATTGGTATACACACGTGTAACGTTCTTTGAATAATATTCCTAAGCAACATCACTCATGTGCGTCGAGCAGTTTTCGAATAATCTGATAACGGCCGAACTCTGCACACCGCTCGGCGGCCTGGGCAAACGGCCATCATTATGAAGTGCACATGTATGCAGGACCACGAAGGTATTTTTCTTTTTATTTGAGCCTACTTTTCATTCTCCGTTTGTGTGTTTCTCAATTTCTCCCCCACATTAAAAATATTCGAACATACGGAGCGAATATAATCAAATTTGGCAAAAATATATATTACAGTAGTTGATTTGACTTTTATGTACTTTATTCATATTTTCACAATGACGGCCTTTTAAAATGTTTTTTTTTTTGCATTATATATTTAAAACTAATTATTTTTTAAGACACGCGTTGTTCATATTAGCCTATCAATACGCTGGCAATGTGAGTAGGCCTACGTTTCTTGATCACGTGAGATATCATGAGGAGCTTATTTCCAAAAGGTATTTTGTCCATCAAGAAGAAATTGAGGAAGAGAACGAAAAACAGTACAAAACTTTATTACCATTTTTTTAAATGTTTGTTACGATGGGAGTTTACAATTAGAATTTATTGGTTTGTGGACATACGCTATCGCTCATGTTTTACTGATCAAACCTGTGTTGAATGGCAAAGTACGAAAACGAATAAGAAAAAAATATGTATTCATATAAAACACACAAAATAGAAAAAGGCAATCGCAGAAGAATTATTTCAATTAATTTTTTTTAAATAAATGTTATATCAGACAACAAAGAAATCTAGAAATATAATTCAGTCGAATATCGACACAACACCCAGACACATATATAGAACCAGATTCCCAATATGAAAAAAGATGGAAATAGACAAAGAAACAGTAAACAGTGGACAAAAAGCACAAGACAATAGACAGCACAACACAAGTTAAAACCAACGAATAAATGCAACGTTTCGGGCATTGCGACCTATCCCCGTTTTCAGGCTGAGACACAACTGGTCGGAACACCAAGATGCGAATGAAGTTCGCTAGAAAATTGGGGCTTATATAGCCTGGATGGGTGATTGGCTGGGCTATTGGCCAATTAGAGGCAAGTATTCTCCTGATTGGCTGAGCACTTTGTAGTGATGTTGGCTCGTGTTCTGCCGAGACTGTTAAATATAAATCTGACAGAATTCTTCTGCGATTGCTTTTTTCTATTTTGTGTTTTTATATTTTTTTCTTTTTCATTTTCGTACTTTGTCATTCAACACAGGTTTAATCAGCAAAATATGAGCAATGGCGTATGTCCACAAACCAATAAATTGTAATTATTATTACCATAGAAACTGTAAAATTTCTAATTTCAATGGTTTGATGTTATGTTCTGTAGTGTTCCTATTCTTTAATCACATACCTAATACTTATAATTTGCGAGTAATAGAATAAATAAGGATAGGACAAGAGTCATTTTTTAATTTAACTAAGGACCAGAGACATTTTGGAAAGAAAATCTGACAAGAGACATTTTGATTATCATTCATAGCACAACATAATTTTATTTTAATGAAAATGTACTGAAACTAACAATGTGACCTACAATCAACATTACATTAACTTATCACAAAAATGAAACTGTGCTGAAACACAGTGTAGTAGTCTTGCTCCATTTTCATCTGTATTTCAAGGAAATTATCGTAAATAAAAATAACAATCTCCATTACACCATTTGCGTACATCGAAACCACGGTCGTAGAAAAACAGGTCTGGACACTCGCCTATCTAACAATGTATTTTGCTTGACCCCCTTGTTGTTTGGCTGTAGTTCGTCAAGTTACCGAGAATGTTGTACTTTTTGGCGTTGTTTTCCGGGCGGTCGGACTTAAATTCCGCCCACTTTTTTCTATTGTTAAATTTATAAAGTAAATAAAGATTGCTGGAGCCTTTCCTTAAATTTGTGAGCGAAGGAAGTATTTCATAAATTGATAAAAAAAATACGTTTTGATAAATTGTTTATCTTACCGGAAAGGAAGTGGGCGGAGTTAAGTCCGACCGCCCTAACATCAGCGCCAATAAAACACAATATCCTCGGTAACTTGGTGAACTACAGCCAAACAACAAGGGGGTCAAATATCCAAGCGAGTGTCCAGACCTGTTCTTCTATGGCCGTGACCGAAACCTATGGACCTTCTCATTTTAAGAATACAGAACTAATCTGCATCTTCCATAATGCCGCCTTTAGGTTCGTCCTCAAACTGGTGCTCAGTTGTTTCTCTATTGTTGAAAATTTCACAGTAGAGCCTAAGATCTGCAATGTTCTCCCAATCCGCACCAAATTGTAGTGTCAACTGCACCCTCACATCGTCAAGTATAACTTTCTTCACAGGAACACCAACCTCAATCAGCTGCAGACTGAAATCATTTACATTTACTTTTGGCTTCAAGACTATTTTTTAAATGCCAATGTCAATATGATACCATGGTTTACCTCCCACAAGTACTTGGGCACTCGGTGTCTGACCTCTGGAAATAATGAATCGTTTGGCACTAGAGTTTCTGTTCTGGCCTCTGCACCCATCGTCAAAAAGCCTAACAAAGTGAATACCATCATAGTCTGTATTCTGCACACGATGGAATACTCCAGAGGGATTTATTTTGAATCTTTTGTAGCATCAGCTTTTGTCCACGTGTATATGAACGTCTTCTCTTTGGGCTGTGCATCCGTCGAATCCCCTTCACATACAGTAAAGTTGTAAATATATATTTGCCTCCTGTAGTAGGCGGCTTGGTCTGGTATGTGTGGTAAAACATTGTTCTTTTGGCAATCAAAGGAAAGAGTGATTTCTCCCTCGTTCTTCTGTTTCATTAAGTGATATAATGTTTCACTCCTCTTCTTGTGAATTAAAAATTCTGTTTCATGCGTCTTGTCTCCTGCTTTCTGTTTTAGTCCATACTGTATACACTTGGAGCACTTGTCTACAGCTGGAGATCCAAAGTTCAGATTATAGTCAGAATTGAAGATATTGTAGAAGTAAGAATACTTTACTTTTAGATTCCCCCCCTCCCACAGGTTCTTTCAGTACATTTCATGAAGCTTAACTACAGACAAATGACTTGGTAAATATTGCTTCAAAACATTTTCAGATCTGCAACACTGTTTTTCTAGGGGCACGAGTTACTCTATAAATTATTTCGCCGCTTCCCTTTCGGTTCAAACAAATGCGATCTATGATCACCACCTCTGTTTTCACATGCCAGTTTTCCTGTGACAAAACGACGTTTGCAAATTTTCTGTACTCATTTTTCTGTTATTCCAAGAAGGCTATATTACAAAATGATTTTTTGCATACCTACACTAATGATGTTTGTCCATTCAGAAATTTTTGAATAAAGTAACGGTTCCACACTACTGTTGTTTAATTCCTTTGGCCCCTGGGTCTAGCCCTTTTAGGAGACTCACTGACAGTGTATTTTAACACAAAATTATGCTGCACGTCTTTCTACTTTACAGAATAAAATGACTGATGAAACTTGCGAATGTCTTGCATAGAGAGTTCTTTACACTTTAGTAAACCATCATGTACGCTCAGGAAGTCGTGGTACGGATTTGGAAGCATAACGTAACCTCTTTTACACTCTCTTGACCCAAATTTCAATAATTATCTTCTTTTTTTCTGCCTTTTCCTTCTGGACGCGGAAAAACATTTTCGCTAGGTTGGTCTTTGTTGGCCGGTCTTCCTCCATTTTAATAGGTATCGTGGAAACAATAACTCAAGCAGAGACGCTTTAGACACGGCAATAAATTTACATTGTTAACATAAAACTATTTGCAAAAATAACCTTCAAAGCAGTCAGTATTTCACACACTTATGTACACTTAACTGGCTGTGCAAACAATGATATTATGATTTTCAGCAGTTTAACAGGGCATTCACAACAAAAAATTAATAATTACTGTAAATAACGGAAATATTTCTTTAGATAGTTTGAAATTTTCCCTGAGGTGACGAAAATAATAAGTGCCGTGGATAAGAGACATTTAGATAAATAACAGCTGACTTACATATAGAGAACTGCAGGACAAGATATGTTTCTCATTTCTTCACTTTTTACGTAGACGGCGTATTTGGCTGGAGGTTTCATGGACAAGAGACGTTTTAGAAATAACATATTTCAACCCCTATTTCTGTGGTTATAAAATACGTTTTGAAACACAATAATTCCTAACAAGCCATAGAAATGCGTTGATAATGTATAAGCATTCATAACTCAATTTCTCATATTTGTGAACAAGAGACCTTTTGGAAAGACAGCAGTGATCTACACTAACCACGCATCTGAAAATCACCAAACTCGATGCAAATGTTTTATATTAACGTATTTTTGGTATATCAAATTCAGTTTTAAGCACAGGATGATTCAGGATAGATTATATCAGTATCGCGTGTAGAAATTTATAAGAAAGTAAATAGAAAATATAATTTAAATGTTTCCGTGAAGTGAATTATACATAGTTTAAAATTGACTTCAAGATTGTTCTTCCTTTAATTAAATAAACTACTTGATCTTTAATTGTTTTGACACTATTCAGAGGGTTATTTTGCTTTACATTAAAAAATTACATTTTGTGGTTATTTTCAGGTTAACATTACTAACACTATAATTCACTTCACAGAAAAATTTTAGAACATATTTTCGACATATTTTTCATAGGCTATCGTCACGTTAAATTAGCACACTTTGTCTCGCATAACTAAGAAGGGAATTGTGTATTTAATGTTATTTGACGATTTAATGTTTATAATAATGAACGACTTCTAATTTCCACGATTTCTTGTCATGAATTTATAATTTTTTTTTCCATAACAACTGTGCCGACTCTAAGAAAATGTAATTTTAAAACCTTTATTGTTCAAACTTTGGTTTAATTAGTTCAAATTGTTGAAAGTTCACGGGTTAGAAAATAGCGTTACATGTAGAAACAAATATATATTTTCGTATGTTTACAGATACATGATCAATGTGAATTGTTTTGGTTTATTTGAACCAAATTGAGGTGAGTAGTCTTTTAGTTAAACTTGTACTTTCTCCATATACGAACATATAATTCGCAGATTAGTGTGCAAGTGTGTTTACTTTAAAAATAAAATTGTAGTTTTTTAAATGCGGTCACTTACCTTGAGATTTTACTCTCGACAAATGACCGAAAGAAAAGATTACGTTAAGAGCGGCATTGGCACGCCCATTAAATATTCTATTATCTCTATGCACAAGTCATTGAACCAGCGAGCTGATTTGCTGTCGTACAAACAGCTTTTGAAGTAGACTTTTACGAATATGTCATTTGTTTTCACTTGACAAAATTTTTAATTACAACGGCATGATAATGGAGATATTTTTACAAATTTGATAGCTTAAAAACGGTATCTATAGCACGCTAGATGTTTTGGAAACATCCCTTTCAGTTTTTTTTGTCGTAGGTGAGTACATCGTGAACACATTAAATTAATTCTAAAATTTTTATATAACGTGACGTAACGCAGATTAAAAGAAACGAGTTCTTCACGTAAAATATATCAACCAAATTCGTTTTATTTTACTAGTGAAAATTATGTTTCGGAAATTAATTTTAAAAATATATTGGAATGTTTGTAAAAAAACAACATAGTCAAAACCTTTGAATGTAAGTTAAACGTATCGTATCTCATTAATATGTGTTTAAAACAACAATATATAATAATTGAATATTTTCTAAGTAGGCCTATTTACAAAAGGTGCCTATTGATCGTACGTATATTATTCTTTCTATTTTATGAGCACTAAGAACAAAAAAGTCAAGTCATCCAATTCCGTACACCATACGGGGGTTTCTTAATGACTGACTAATTTACAGGGGGAAAATGTATATTCATCAACATTGGTTCATTACTCATGTCAACTTTTATTTTTAGTTATTTTAATGCGTAGAAACTATATTTATGGAAATAAACATTAATTTCATTTTTACTTTATCGTGGTACATAATATACAAATGTTTTAAAAAATATCGGAATGACCTGGATTCGAACCCGAATAAAGTAACCGACAGTCCGACGCCTCAGGCCCGGTTTCTCAATGTCTGATTTTCTTCTGATTATCTTCCGATTAAAATTTAACCAATGGTTAGCAACAATATCTGTTTCTAAAGTACTGATTAAGATTAATCAATGGGTTAGAAGTCGGTAACCATTGGTTATCTTAATCATAAGAAGAGGTATTGATTACAGAGTTAAGCAGGACTTTCAAAACAAACAAGATTATAAACAGTGACAATTTTTTAGGTTATGATAACAGATTATTTAAATTTCTTGTTTGAAGATGATGATGATGAATAAATAGTAGATTTCATAAACAGGCCAAGACTTTTTCGGGAACGTCCAAATAACATTTAAATAGATGACAATTAATTTGTTATGAGATTGCGGCTGAGTAAAAATACTGTCCTAACACTACTAGAACAAATTGGAGGACAGCTGGAAATTACCACAGACAGGTGTGTACTTATTTATTGCATGTTTTGTTTATATCCCACAAACTTTAGTACGTTCGGGTAAGTAATATTCTTTTGTAGGTTATGTGAAAATATTTGGTGGTTATTGCACATGCCTTTGTATGATGTCTCTATAATTCCATATATTATTTTGCATAATTGGTTAGAAACCTTTGTTAGATGTATTAACACACATTTGTACGTAATATTACGTATCCTGGGTAATAAAATATATATTTTTATTTCTCCTGAAAAAATAAAACATACGATGATCAAGGAATATGGATTGAAAAGTTCCGTTCTTAATATAAATTTGTAGATTATGTTACGTGTTTTTCGATACTTTTGTATATTATAATATCTATTGTAGGTTATGATATTGTTACATAATTGTGTAGGTTATGTTACACATAAAGGTTCCTAGATTAATACAATTCTACTTAGATTTTCTTCAATGCATATTCTTTCTGCTTCCAAGTTACGGCGTCAGTTTTTTTTTATTCTATGATATGGCCGTATTTTTCAGCACGGGAAATAAGCATTTCTGTTTCCAAAGAAACAAAATTATCGGCATGCGGCCGCTTATTTTCTACCATTACGTATACAAACACAACTAACCATATCACAACTAAATAAACAAATAAAAGCTTTACTGCAGCCAATCACAAGCTTTTATGTCATTACATGGTTGCCACATTTACCTTAACCGATACTTAGCTAAACATAAGATTAAAGTACGTTGAGAAACACTTCAGATTTAATCACCACTTAATCAATAGGTTAAATATAATCATAGGCTTAGCTAACCAAGGCTTTAATCAGACATTGAGAAACCGGCCCCTAGTGTCTGAGCAACCAAACCTGTTAAAATAATACCCAACGAAAACATTTACTTATACTGTAATGCTTTGAAAATCAGATATTTGTTTATTTTGGACTATTTAGGTTTTTAAAATGCTGGTGAGTTATTACTTAGTATTCTCGCTGCTAGAAAGTTTAATTTACTGTATGGTAATACGGTTTTTGTTTTCTCTCTTTTTATTAAAAACGATATTCGTCCAATAAGCGGTAAAATACTTTGCAACGTGTGTAGCCGTCCGTAGGGCTAAGCGTACTGCACATGCGTAGTTATATTAAGGCAAGGAAAAGTCACAGATTAGTCACGAACAAGTAATGCCCAGCACCTAAACCCTTATAAAAACGTTTAGAAATACCGGCTTCAGTGTCTCGTGGTTTTACCCACAAATCACAGACGTGTGGTGTCGCGGTAACCGTGTTCCTGTTGGCTCAGTCAAATGAGCCACGTCTGTGCAATAATGCACTCCGCCAATAACCATGAAGCAGAGCTGCAGATGTGCACGTAAGGCATTGAAACAAACTGTTGCAAAATTATTTTAACCAAAAACCGTGGTCGCTAATTATTACCAATCATTGCAAGGAACATAACGTAGAATGTTCAACTCCAGTTTATGTACATGATTTTTATTCCCTTCGTGGTTGAGGAAGTCGTAAAGAAATGTCCTGACCTCGTGCTTGTTTACTCACAGGAGGCAGTATAAAGGATCGGTGTAGGCGACACTGCTACGGGAGTAAAGAATAATACCGATAAATTGGCGCAGAGTTTTTTCTTAGCATTCCTTTTCCTATGAGACTTTAGGCGGTAACTCTATAGGTTGCATTAATGAAAACTGTTGTGTAATCGTTCAAACTTATGATTTTACCCTTCTGTTTTACGAATTTTGTTAGCAATTTACAAGAGCAATCTGAAAAAGAAAAGCCGCCATTTTAAGGAGTTTTTAATTCACGTCTCATATTTATGAAAAAAAAAAAAACACAAAAGCATAGTTTTGAGTGTGTATTCTTTTAATATACAAGTATATAAACATATTACGAACACGTTGAGTATATGGGATAAAAAATACACGTGAACCTTAATGCTCCAAGTAAGGTTAATTAAACTACAGGTTAGACAGATCAGAGATAAAAGTTTGTTACAGGGAACATTTCTGCCACTTGAGCGCTGGTATCGGTAATGGATGCAAACTAACCAATCACAGAGCTTTCCTGATTTTAAAGTTACGTAAAGTTGACCATTTAAAACGCCAATTTGGTTTATTTTCACTTTAAAATTAAGTTAAATAACTTATGTAATTTCCAAGCCTATTTATTTAATTGTACTAGAATTTCGTATTTTTCCGGTTACTTAGCGATGGCAGCAAAACTAGAGACAGAAATTTTCCCTGTGCCAAACTCTCCCATAGTAAAACACATTTTCTTACTAACCTGTAGTAGAATTAACCTAACTCCAAGCGAGGCCATATGTTAAGGAGATACGGAACTCGGTACACTTGTTGGTTGGGAAGACTTCGTGAAACTTCATACAACGTGAAAGATATGATTTCTAGTAATGACATCAACTAATCACTGAAAACGTTATTTTGTTAATTTTATTATTTTTTTATTCAACGTAAAGGCATGCATGGCTGTTCAGCAGCGATCTATTGGATTGTAATAACTTTTTTCTAGAAATTACTAAACAAATGTACAACTCACTATTGTACGAGAAGACAGTAGTTTTCAGAGTACGGTTGTTTAATAGGTACTTGCAGAACATTTCCCGCATTTAAAACATAGTTTCTGAACCTCCAACACAGTAAATATTAAAAATTGCATGGGAGAACTGTATAGATTTTGAATACAGGTCAAGACTTTGATGAGTCCGTAGCAGTTTGTTGTGTCACATAAACTGTCCTGAGGTTAGGTTTGTGTTATGGTATCAAGCGAGGGAGGTACTGGAAATGTTAACAAAGAATATAAGGGACTGTAATTATAATTTGAAAACAACGCTTCACTTTTTATAATATAGGCATAGTGCTGTCAGTAACGCCTGGTTGTTGAAAGATTAATAACATGCCAACAATGACGAGGATGATCTTTACATTAACATTTATAAACTAAAATTTGAGAATACTTCAATTTAAGCTTCCCCAGTTACATATGTCGGATGAATCAAGATGGAGTGGTTAATTTTTTGTGTGGTGAATTTATATAAAAACAATTGAAAAATGTGTTTTCAATTTCCCCACAAAGTGACTTTAACAGATATAGTGCTTGCAAAACGATTGAAAAAAAACCACCATTATTAAAAAAAAAAATAACCGATATTTCATAGGAAACATTTTATGCGGCACACGCTAACATCTTATGTAGGTTTCTTAACTATGTTATAATTTGCATATTTTAGTAATTTTTTGGTTTTCAAAATTTTTTTGTGGTGATAAGAAAGCGTATATTCATTATTTTTTAGCTCTAGCGTTTCAGATTTAATTATTTACTTTATAAGAAAAACTACGTTCATTTGACAGAAGAATGGTGAGTTACGGAATCCTCTTCGAAACATCAAACAAAAATTATAAAAGGAGGACATACGTCTCGATATATGACAGGTTATCTTGCTACTCGGGCACAAATTGGTACCCACTAACATAGGATCGTGATGTAATTGCATGTTTGGGAGGCCTCTAAATTTACGATTTGTTTCGTTGACAGTGTTAAGTGTCCCGAAGCTCGTTTTATTTTACTGGCTTGAACTCACGTCTGATACATCTGGGACAAGAACACAACAGCTGTTAATTGGTCTGTATCTCGGTTAAACAGAGGTTGTAGGAGCGCCGTGGCTATAGGCCACACGCAACACACGGCTGTCAAGCAGGTAGTCAGCCAAACTCTAGCGCAGCTGTGTTCAACCTTGTTGTATTGGTACATGGCGCAGGAACAAAGACGATTATCATATAAACTTGTATCTTTGACAACGTCGCCTTTGTTGTGCAGTCGTGACCGCAGCATCCGCTCTTGAACACATGAATTCATAAATTATCATAAGTTGTACATGCAATGGTCATGCTGAAGTTCTTTCTGGCTGGAGATGACAAGATACTTCCCTGAAATCGAATCCCTTAAACTTCAATTCAAATTAAAACCACAGCTTGAAATACTTTTTCTCCGATGAATACAGGGCCTTCGAAACAACAACCATTGTTATATACAAGATGGAACTGATCGCAACAAATACGCCGAAAAATCAATAATTAGAATTTCGCGTTACTGCTAACTCTTCTGACTCACTTTTCATTTTTAAATAAATAACCGTAGGTTCAGCCGAAAGCAATAAACATGGACTCAAAATACTGGCCACACATTTGGTAGACGTTCGAAAATAAAGAGTGAAAGGAAACGATTGGTTGAATGTAAATTTTTCTTGCAGTCAACTTAAAAACTTTGTAGCAAAAATTCTATGTTACGCAGTTGCGTCTTTGCGGATAATGTTATGTGAGACCACAGTGCATACATAAGTGTGTTGTATTGTTAAATCTACCTATTTCAGTCACAATATCGCAGGACACAAAAACTGAAAACTTATTGACATCCAGTGTTTCTATTTTTTTTATATTCGTTCTCAACAAACACCTGTCATTAAAATCTCTTTATCCAATTTAAGCATATGATAAATCATACATTAACTTAATAAATATTAAATACGAAGTAAACAACAATACTTGAAAAGGACGAAACCTAAAGTAATATCGTGAACGCATTACGTTCACTTATATATATATATATATATATATATATATATATATATATATATATATATATATATATATATATATATATATATATATATATATATATACACACACATAGCCACGCCCGAAACTAATGACCAAAAGTGGTCGTAAAAGTCACCAAAATTCTAGAGTTACGTTATCTGTATACTGGGCGTAAGGGATGACTGTGTTCCGAGCAACGTGAACAGGAAAAACACACTGTTCGTCAGGTTTTATCAACCAACATCGTATATTTCCAATATTTATGGACATGTCTACTGCCCTTTGTGATTATTGCTTCCACTATCACTTCTAGAAGAGGCTTTGCTAAAGAATACTTGCAGTTTCGACTTTTCTAACGCCGTCTACTAGACATACCCTAACAACTCAGGTCGTGTGTAGTAAGTCTTAGCGTCTAGTAACCAACAAGGTAATAACTAGAGCCGGAAAGAATGGTTCTCTCATACAGAAAGTAAAGTGGCAATTGTCTAAATTCAGGAACGTTCCCATCATTCTCTTGGAGAGATTTCGACAAATCGTTGTAAACTGAGATCAAAACTGCCGAACTGGCAAACGATCCTGCATCCTTCGTAATGATATCCCCGTGTTGTACCAATGCGCTTACTTGTTCTGTTATTTAGCTTGCAAACTGTGTTGAAATCTTGTAGCATAAATATCTGAATAATGGCTGTGCGTAATATTAAGAGGGTTATTACACTGATTTATTATTTTTACCCATTTATAGCCAGAAATCGTGTCAATATTTTAGATATTTCATGTCATATACTTTTTTCAATTGTTAGTTTATAAAGTACATTAATATTTTCTGTCATTTACTATAAGATAAGATATGTTATATTATCTATCATCTTAAAATCATTTTCAGGGAATATATGTTGAACAGTGGACGAAAGTTGAATACTACTATTTACAACATTGCAGTTTTAAAAAAAAATATTCCGTACATTTTTAACGTGTAGCGGTGAAAATACTGTAACTTTTAGATATCAAGCACTATTTTCATTAAGGCCGTGAACCATCATTTCGCAAAATAATTATTTATTAAACCTAATTTCGTGAGTATTTATTCACATTACCGCTTTCGTTGCTTGTAACAGTTTACTTCCACTTAAAGGTGGTTCGGGATAAAGTGAGCACTAAAAATAGCCCTGCTCAAGTTCTTTTTTCAGCCAATTCGTATCTTTCCGCGCGTACCGGCTAACGACGGGACATGTCTTAACTTCTCTAGACACGTCACTTGATGCTTACGCGTGTAAGATAAATAATGTGCAGTCAGTATGAATCGATACAGTTTAATAAAATAAATGATTTATTAATAATATGAAATATATTTTATGCCGATTTCGGTTGGATTTGTTTCTGTATTGTTGTATTTAAATAGGAAAACACATGGAACTACATTGCGTAATTTCACTGCCAACCATACAAGCAGTAAGGCAACTATAGTTAATGCGGAATTATATAAAGTAACGACTAGTGATATTTTTCAAAGGTTAAATTATTAGTGCTCACTTTATCCCGAATGACCTATAGAAATCTCTCTTCGATTCCGTAATTTTTTATGTCCTGACTGCTTGTTCTCAAAAATAAGTAGACTCGGTAATCCGCTTGTATTCGTTAGGAAAGTTTTCGAAATTTTAATTTTTCAACAAAAATGCCCTTAGGCATTGAGTATGGTGTATTTTGGGTGCAAAATGTTGTGTTCGTTATTCGCGTATGTATTAAGAGTAGCTGGCATTTCTTCCAAAGAAAAAAATTAATTATGTTAACAATTTCTTAGACGAACACATTGCACCAAACTGAATATTAGCTAACTCTCGTAATGCACATAACGTAAACCGTGCCACTAAAGGGTCTGTAGATTATAAAATGATGTAACTTGCAGAAAGATAAGTATACAGACTTGTTACTGCAAGCAATTTACATAAAAAAACTAAGTTATTTAAAAATTTGTTTTACTGAATCTTGAAGAACCAATTTAAATATTCACACAACACATATGATGACACGGCGAAGTACAAGTTTTGCATCTCATAAACGAGTAATTCTATTATTTTATAAGGTGCGGAATACGAACGTATTCATTTAAATTATAGGTATTCTAAATAAAATTAATGTCGTACTGAAAAACCGCTGCAACGATTTTTCACTGTAACAAAACACACCCTAAAATTTCCATTTATTTGTGATAAATCTTTCCAGCTCGTGAAAAGTTTTCCAGATGCAGATATGATGTTTGGCATAAGAAACTTTATTGCGCCTGTGGGCACGCTTTAATGTGTTGTCGACGGCAGGTTTGTCACGGTTGAGGTTATGTTCGTGACCACACACATCATTCAGCCAATCATACGAGCGCACAGCTGGAGTCGGGGCCTCCGGCCATGGTTGGATTTTTTCTTCCTTTCCCAACGAAGTGAGTTATCGGGAGATGTGCTATCGACGTGCATGCAGGTGAAGAACTCACCCGGTGGAACAGGTCTTGCAAGGGGAGAGCCCGCGAACGACCTTGCAGAAGGCCGCGCCGATGAGCTCAACAAGATGGCGGCAAGGAGAATAGAGATGACGCAACAAGTCGCCCGGGGCAGGTTCTCGCCGCAGGCACTGCCAACATGGCATACTTGGGGAGCTTAGTCAGTGGCGCCAACTGCGCTAATGAGTCACCTCATACCAGCCACGTAAAACATTTACGACTGTGATAAAGCAGTCTTCTAACTGACCGCCATTTTTAGTGTACTCTTTTCAGAAAATTCTAATTTTCACTACATAAAGAGTAGTTTAAAGCTATATTAAACATTAGGATTCTGACATAGAAATTAATTTTTCGTGTCGCTTAACGTCTTGTGTCTATGAAGTACCTGGCCAATGTAACCGTCACGATTCATTACACAAATACAACATTAAAATGAGTTCACGTAGCCACCCATACGTTATGCCCCATTATAAATTCAGTTTTCTGAGAAACGAAGATCTGTTAGAAGGGTAGATTAAAATCGAACTGTCATTTTATCATGAACTTAATTATAAGTTAAAAGCATAGAGTTAGATTTATATACCACTAGCTAAAATTACCTTACGGGTGTTACGAGATATATAATACGATAAACATAGGCAATTAAACAACTATAATGATACTGCTATTGAGAGCACATTTTCACACTACTAAATTATAAGAGGTTTCCCTACCCTATTGTTTAGTGCGAGTTCTAGGAAGCATCACTGAAAGGTTATTATTTATCAGCCGTAATGATTTATAGCAAAGTTTTAACTTATTTTTTACACGTAAGTTAGCTGGATTCAGAAAATAAACTGGCTACAGACCTTCGACAATATGTATGTTTTACATTATTGCAGTGTGTCATATTTTTATACAAACGAGTTTTTATGTATGTTTATGGGCATGTTTACATGAAAGCCGCCAAGATACGCCACCACGTTCTGTGTGGAGCGGTAGGATAAACAGGTTTTATTCAAAAAAGAACTCAACTTACATACACAGTGTCTGTTTACTAATAGCGTTTAAGGGTGCCATTAGCCATGTGTTTCAAAAGCGTTATAGAATGTTGAGAAATACGTTTTTGTACAAAACTATACCACGTTCTCTCAACGAAAAGAAAACACATATCACACTTCTATGGAACGTCGTTGTTAAGACCCCAAGCACATTACAAATATTGTTTCAGAATCCTCCAATAAAGCTAAAACTGCCTTTCAGATTGCCGTACGTTAATATGTAGGCCTCTATAGATGCCATTGATAAGTTCAATCTTTTATAATTGCAAATTTTGCCACATTTTAAGGAATATTGTACGTTTACTACTTTGAAATTATTTAAAATAGATTAAATTTTGTTACTTTATTTTAGATAACTGTAGGTACTATAGTAAATAGGCACATTTTCATTGCCATGTTTACAAGAGTTGCGTGGACCTATGCCAATCTAATGCATGTGGAACTAAGATATATGCTAATAATGCAATGAACTTTGCATACATACTTTCGAACAATAAAATTGTACGATCTTTAAAGTTCCATAGCAAAGATTGGTTCGGTGGAAATGTTGCGTAGTAGTTCAGTTCTTGGCAATTGCGTCAATGAGACATTTTGCGCGCGTCAAGGTCTCCCTTATAGCTAATTTGCTTCTCAATTCCCAATGAGCGAAACATCTCCTGTCAGGCGGCAACCTTAAAAATCACTGCACTCTAAACGTCAAGTTACCATTTTCCATTTTTTGTTTTATTTATTTTTGTGTGTTCTGGAAGAGTGGAAACTGGTATATATAAAGGGCGTATTCAGAATCAGTTTCATTTGTTTTGGTTAATACTCTGAAACTTAAGAGTTGTGTTTTGGTACGCGTCTTTTTTTATCTTTATTATCAGGACATAAGAAGATAGGGTCGCCGCTTAAAATCACTTCAAGCGAGTCACCGACGGCGTAGGGGCGAATATGCAAATGGATAACGAGCAATAGTTGTTGTTAGTATCCGCGTTTCCACAGGTCCCGATCGTGTAAAACAACCGTAAACAGACAGATTTCTCAAAAGTCGCGGTATTCTGTTTCCGCTGTTTTTGCGAATATCATATTTAAATCGTAGACGGGAACGTATATCGTAAAACCTTACACAGAAGTGTTGAAAATTGTTTTAATATGTAACCTAATTTTCTTAAACAAACGGTTTTGTAAATTCGGCTAGTTGTTAACTAAATGAATTTCTGTAGTTTTGTCTAGTTATTGACTAAAATAATTTTTTCAAGTCGATGGTTATCCAACATTTTAGTAATTTTTTGTTTTTAAAAAATTAGTCTAAATAGTAATTTTTTTTTCAACAGTGCTATGATACGGTTTTACAATATCTGCTCCTGTTGTGGATTTTAATGAAAATATAGGCAAAACAGCTTGAATTGGAGCCCGTCTATTTCATTCTGTCGCATTTTCACAGATATTTAATGTTTTGCTCATCATAAACTTAGTAAATATCACCAGGTACAACGTGAATGTTACCGTGGGCACTGCTGGTGGTCCGATTTGTTGTTTCCGCAGTAGGTTTTGTTATAATATTGGTACAACTGAATACCGTGAGCTACGTAACATGTGAAACTCAAATACTAAGAAACGAAGTTTAGTCATCTCGTCAAATATTAGGAACAATTGCTTATGATGTCAGTTACATTAACACCAATGTCAAAACATAGTATGCATAAAGTATACCTAAATTAATAGTGGTTTTAGTTTAGATATGTTAGTAAATTTTATTGTCATATACGATAATGTAATTTTTAAGAACTTCTTTTCTTATTTAAACTGATAAACCAATTTGTTATTATGTTGATACTCATCTCTCTCTCTCTCTCTCTCACTCTCTCTCTCACTCACACACATCTACACACACTTATATATAAAGTATCCTGTGGTAACTACTACAATGCCAAATTCCGAGGGTTATAAAATATTCAAACATTTTATATACAGCTAATAATTGCACGACGTAACATATTTGACTTTCGCCTTTCCTGAAGACAGCTGATGTTATGCAGGCAATGCCATTGGTTTGACGTAACATATTCTACTTTCGCCTTTCCTGAAGACAGATGATGTTATGCAGGCAATGACATTGGTTCGACGTAACATATTCGACTTTCGCCTTTCCTGAAGACAGCTGATGTTATGCAGGCAATGACATTGGTTTGACGTAACATATTCGACTTTCGCCTTTCCTGAAGACAGATGATGTTATGCAGGCAATGACATTGGTTTGACGTAACATATTTGACTTTCGCCTTTCCTGAAGACAGCTGATGTTATGCAGACAATGCCATTGGTTTGACGTAACATATTCGACTTTCGCCTTTCCTGAAGACAGATGATGTTATGCAGGCAATGACATTGGTTTGACGTAACATATTCGAC
This sequence comes from Medauroidea extradentata, assembly GCA_003012365.1. Taxonomy (NCBI): domain Eukaryota; kingdom Metazoa; phylum Arthropoda; class Insecta; order Phasmatodea; family Phasmatidae; genus Medauroidea; species Medauroidea extradentata. Next base: position 98,735 of record PNEQ01074079.1, read on the forward strand.
TTTCGCCTTTCCTGAAGACAGCTGATGTTATGCAGGCAATGACATTGGTTTGACGTAACATATTCGACTTTCGCCTTTCCTGAAGACAGCTGATGTTATGCAGGCAATACCATTGGTTTGACGTAACATATTCGACTTTCGCCTTTCCTGAAGACAGCTGATGTTATGCAGGCAATACCATTGGTTTGACGTAACATATTCGACTTTCGCCTTTCCTGAAGACAGCTGATGTTATGCAGGCAATACCATTGGTTTGAAAACTCAGTGCCCAAACTGTATATATAGTTATGTCTTTGAATGTTTTATGCAATGGGAGTGTATGAAGTTGTTTACAATATTGGACGTACGCCATTGCCATATGGCAATGGCGTACGTCCAATATTGTAAACAACTGTATAGATAGTGTCGTTGGACCAATTATTGTAATACAAATACCTATACTTTATAACAATTAACAAATAACAATTATTTTATTTTACCGCACACTTTAGTTGTATAAGAAAACAGTGCATGACAGGTTGCATAGGACGTAGGCGCGTGACACAAAAGGTCTTGCGCCTACTGTTATGCAACCTGCCGTACATTCGTGGCCGCCCAGCATTGCTCTGGACACCACAACTTTTAACTTCAATCAAATTACATTAAATAATTTTAAGGCAATTTATTGTTCACGGTGTTTCTGGTGAAATTGTGCCAGAGGAATTAGTTTTTTGAAATGCTCGTTAACTGTTACCAACATAATGGTAACCTAATAAAGGACGATTTATTCGTATATTACAGCATATGTGCACATAATATTTATGTTACGATCGCATGAGTTCTCCTTTTGAAATTTAACATTGCCACGATTCACGATTTACGTATGTTTTTTTTTGTGTAAAGCTAAGTGAAAAACTTTAGCAATCAGGCTACATTAATTTTTTTGGGGAGGGGGGGGTGTTTGGAAAGATAGGGGGCTTATCGTGTTGTCGACAGCAAGATCATTAAAGGCGACGACACACAACCTGACGAAATGACAGGAACTGCGCGAGAAATCGGCCGTGGCCTTTGTTAAAGGGCACGGTCTACCGCAATTTTTATTACCATGTTTTTATTTTAATATCTGTACCAGTTTTTTTTTTAAGCACAAAATGTGACTAAATTTTCCTCTTATAAAAATGTTTGTCTCGAACGGTTTTTACGTAATGGCTCGTAAAAGCCAAAATTTGCATGTTTCCGTTTTAAGGACGACACTAAAACCAACTTGTTTACCAAACTGAAAAATAATCCCATTGAATAACGGTATTGTATTCTACAAATTCAGCTACGGTATAACATTAAATAAAAAATTTGTATTTTTAAAAAATTATTTAACTTTTTAAATATTTATTTTAAATTTCAGCGTTTTTATTCAAATACAAAAAAAAATTCTTGGTTTCTATGTACGTGACATTGTAGCCTGTGACGTCTTTATCCACTGTGAATTTTTTCAGTTTGGTATATCGTTTGGTTTTAGTCTAGTCCTTAAAACGGAAACATGCAAATTTTTACTTTAACAAGCCATTATGCGAAAACTATGATAGATAAAAAAATTTCATAAGAGCCAAGTTTAGTCACTTTTTGTGTCTAAAATAAGAAGAAATCTGGTATAAATGAAAAATAAAAAACATGGTGACGAAAATAGCAGTAGTCGCGCCCATGTAAGATAAATAAACACTGAAAACATTAATTGATTTCTACGCTTTTTTCGAAGCCAATATGGATAAAATATTCAATGACAATCCTAGATAATCGTATTTGCCAACTTTACAAGTAAATATATCCAGAATTACTAATTCGTTACGCGTGATCTCTTGCGCCGCAGTTACATGCACTAGGTTCCGGCGTCAGAGATTGTGCCTCAGAAGTTCGTAACACTGGAAACAATTTTGTTTAAAACGTTGGCTAAAACTATTGTGTGGGATTGCTATTGTTTAATTTTCGCAAATTGGCCTCAAGAAAGCTACAGTTATAGATGTATGCTTTTAGCGTTCAATTATGTACCACGTCCTCTTAAGGCTCGGCATCAGTCGCATAGGTGAATTATTTTGTTTCGCTTTTTTGAAAATCTGATAAGTAACTTTTCTATAAAGTGAATTATATTCAACTTGCGTTACAGAACAAGCAACGCAGTTGAACTTTTAATGTATATTTTTTCCACAATCAGTAAAACAACTTTTTTCGTAATCTCAATTTACTGGACGGTTTGCGGCCTAAATACACCTTAAAAGTTCAACTGCCATGTTTATATTGTACCTAAATTTAAATAGAATTCATGCTATAGAAGCAAATTTCACACTTTTTCTCTCCGAATTTCAAAAAAGCGATAAATATAATAATTAAATATGGAGACAAGCTGAGCCTTACGAAACCACATCTAAATTCACCTAGAGATAAATCAAGAATCCACGGTAAAACCGAGATGTGAGACCAACATGTCATTTTCACCGGCTCGCTAGGTTTTTTTTTTTTACAAAATATTTCGAAGATAAGTTATGAATATTGTTTAAGAGGGAAGTTCACCAATAGTTTTAATTGTTTTAATAATTTTAATATTTGAAAGATATATATGTAGTTTGTTTTGTAGGCATACATTGTGAGTGTTTTTACAATGACGTAAATTTGGTAGCTTTCATAGATTTTGTAAAATGGTACTGTTTGTAAAGGCCAAAACGTGTTTAAAAAAGGTTTCATGCTAGAGAGAAAAATAAACTAACATACCCCGAAATGAAATAATTCGCAGGGAAGAATAGTGTTACGGGCTATACGTCAAGACATATGTGTACAAATCACATTATATATATAAAACACATACACATACATACACACACACACATATATATATATGTATATATATATATATATATATATATATATATATATATATATATAGAAAATTTCCAGGTTTACTTTAAAAGTAAGTATTTTTTTAATATAAAAACTAGTTCGATTCATTTTATATACATGTCGTTGTGTAGCCAGCGAAGCTGTTCTTCATTGTGAATTATTTTATTTCGCTAAGACAGTGGCTTACTCTTTCTAGCATAAAACCGTGTTACGCAAATTTGACTTTTACATCATATCATTTTACAAAACAAAATACCTAAAAAAAATTATATTACAATAACAAACACTCACAATGTATATCTACAAAACAAATCGTACCTCATACAAATATGAAAATTATTAAAACAATTAAAATGTTTGGTAATCTACCCCCTTAAGGAGAAGAGTAAAGAGCAAGCACTACCGGTACCAGGTGCGATTTTTCGCGAGGGGTCGGTGTGACGAGTGATGTAAACAACAGCTCACTATGCGTGTACATGTGTGAGGTCGAGTGCCTCAAGACCTTGTAAGTTCCCTCGGCTGAAACCATCTTCATGGCCTCTCGCACCACGTGTTTACAATCCGCAGTCAACTATGTCCTCGGATATAACGACGAGGCGGCACGTACGTGACCGTCGTGGCGTAATGTAATGGGTATACTCGCTGAAACGAGAAATATTAAAACATTGTACCTTTTACGTACGTAAAACGGGGTGATTAGAAACACTGGGGTGAACAGAAACACAATTTTATAGCTAAATTATTGGTATTAATTCTGTTTTAAAAATTCTGTTTTTAGATAGGCAAGTTAAAACAGTTGAAATACAGTAGTTTTATAGTAATTATAATTTTTTTTGTAACCAAAAGGTGTCAGCTAGGAATTTATTTCTATAATTTTGTTTTTATTCGCCCCAGTGTTTCTAGTCACCCCGTTTTACGATACGTAGTAATGTGCCTTTAAAAACTGTGCCAGAGTTGTATGAATAATTCTTTAGTCAGTCTCCCTCCTACGTGTTGATTTATTGGTTTTGCTACCGAGCGAACACGTCGGGATCGCATTCAGGAAGACCGGGGTTCGATCCCCGGCAACGGCTATCCTGACTTCGGCTTTCCATAGTTTCACGAAATCTCTCCAGGTGAATTCTGGGATGGTTCCTTAACAAAGGCCATGTCCGACTCCTCTCCCAGCTCCTGTAATTTTTTCAAGTTGTCTCGCCGTCTTTAACGACCTGGCTGTCGACGAAACATAAAGCCCACTTACTTTACCTTAAACATTTCTAATACTTTTGAAACTGTAAGCAAATATATAATTTCATCCCCAAAAAGACTCGGAAACACCGAAACGTAATTTTTATTTTCATAGTCATATTTTCCTCCTTTCAATGCAAAAATTGTTTATGTCCGAAAGCGATATCGTAAAAGATGACTGAGCCACACCTAATACTATTTAACATGTAAATCCTTGTCCTTACTCGCGCGAGAACTTCCAGACAGGCAGTGCCCTTAATATGTAGTGTTTTACATTAAAATTCTCATCCCAAAAAATAATGAGCGAATAAAAATTTCGAGGATACCTTTTTGTCTAAGCATTACTTAAGAAATTTTTTGTGGGATTTGTTCTGGTTGAGAGAGTTATCTATGCAGATGATTCAGTCTTCCTCATTCAAATAAAAATAATCCTGATCACAGACGAGAACAATCCGTTTCTAACCTACCCATCTTCATCTTACTTTAGAGTGAGTGAGTGAGATATCTTGGTCAGCGTTCAACATCGAGGTCTTTAACGCTGGTGAGGGTGACATAATGTGAGTATGGAGCAGCGCCGGAATGAAAGGGCGGGGGTAACGGGAGATCTCCGAGAAAACCTACCGACCAGCTGCATCATCCGGCACGATTCCCACATGCGGGAATCCGGGGACCGATCCCGCCGAGAATCGAACCCGAATCGCCTTGGTAGGAGGCGAGAGGTCTGATTTCTCGTATCTTACTTCGGAGCTGCAGTGGAAAGTTTCATCATTCTTGTCAGATTACTGTTGCTCAATTTAGACAGAAGTGTTACTAGTTATGATGTAAAAATATGTAAAGTATTTAATGTCTAACATAATTATTAGAATTGGTAGATAAGTGCGTTGTCAGAGTCATTAAAAACTTGTTTACTGTAGAAAACGAGTATATGTTTAAATGAGATAATTCAAATCAGTCTTCAGTCAATGGGTTTTCTGCGGAGTATTTTATTTTGCTCTCGTAAATAGTCTAAGTATCACGAAACCGTTTAGCTCACCGATGATATTATACATTCTGATATTCAAATACACAAAAAAATTTGGACAGGCACTTCGGCTTTTAACTATCTTCGTTTTAAGCGTGCTAAAAAAATTACTGTCGTCGCAAATTAATTTTTTTTTCGAACCCGGATGTTCAGCCGTCGTGTAAGCGCAGGTGACGTGGTGGCGGCGAACATAAGAATTCTAGGAAACAGTTCCACGCCTGCACCAGGTATACTGAAGGAACACAACCGCTGCAGACACTACGCTGGTTTAAAACTCAACGCGAGAAAGCAATTTATAGTCCTTTCTTCGTACAATGAGCCGTTCCTATCTCCCACCGATGAGATCAAAGTTTTACGTTCCATGCAATTTTTTTCAACAATAAAATACTTTTCACAAAAAACCACACCGACTTCAAAACACCTACTCTGAAAAAAAAAATGCACTAAGAAGTAAATAATTATTACGTTATTTTTAGACTACTTAGAATGCAATCAGTATGTTAGGACAATAATCTATAACTAGTGTTATTTTTGGAGTCGGTGCCAGCCAAGTTTTTAAGAAATTTTACGAATTGCCTAAAATTGACAAAATATATTTAAAGTTACGTTAATTCTATAATGTGGCAATACCTAATTAAACCAATTTACAAATGAACACAAATGACTAAAACGAAACCTCAATTACAAACAAACCTAAATAAACCTATATATAAACATAAACAAAACAGGGACTTGAAGCGACACCTCGAAAATTTATTGACGAATGAACACAGATGTCTTGTAAGAAATCTAAATTTCTTAACGTGATTCTAAGCATAAAGAAACCACTATTGAATACAATAAGAAATAATTTATAGCATACAAAAGCATCGAAAATTTAGATGTCGGACACAACTGGCCTCACGCGTTTGCCCGCATTCGGGTCGCTCACTCAAGGTGCTCCCCTCCCAGCCCCGCCGTTGTGCCTTCGCAGCACAAGTCTGTCCAGAACGACCTTGACCATAGTTAGGTACCTACCTAGTCTTGGATTGGCATAAAGCTACCAATATCTCAATCGTGATACATTTCCTATTCAATTTTTAGGAGTTCCCTGGTGTATCTTCGAAATCCAAGGTCCAGTGCCATAGAAAATAAAATGGGACCCCCTTTAAAAATATCCCCTTTCCAACCAAAAATGAACTTTTCAAATCGGTTTATAAATGCCGGAGTTCTGAGGTAACAATCATTAAAACAAATACAACCGAATAGAGAACGTCCTCCTTTTATTTTGCAGTCGGTTAAAAACATGACACAGATATCGTTAAGCGTTTCTCAACAAGAAGTAGTATTTTTGTGGCCGAGAATAAACTATAAGTAACCAGTAATTAAGTAAACTCATCACCTCATACAACATGTCTTAACAGCAGAAACCGAATGAGGAGTCTCAACTATAACACGTTGTACTCGCATTCGAATGGACACGGTTCATTTCCCGTCTCTGGCCATTCTAATTTCGGTTTTCCACTGTTTCACCTATATCGCTTTAATGCTGAGATAGTTCATTAATAAAGGCCATAGTTGAATATTTTTCCAGTTTCTGTCTTTGTGTAAATGTGTAGACAGCCGTCTCTAATGACCTCGCTGTCAACGAGACGCAAAGCACAATACAATAAAATATAAAATAAATTAACTGTTTGAATACTTTATGGTTTTCTTATAATGTAACTGTATGTCTAAACAGATTGCCCTACCCTTTATTTTGGAGCCCATTATATTATAGTTCAAAGAAAATTAATTTTAATTCACTTTCTTATTATCAGAGGCATTAAAATTTGTAGAAGCTCATTGGAGCATCATTGACTGTGGAAGAAGACCGTTTTAGTACCGAGTATCAGCAGATCATGTTCGGCATCTGTACAGACAATTTTGGAGCCTCTGCATATTTAATCACTTTGTACTTTTCCCTGACTTTCACTAGTATCTTAGAGAGGGTTCCAATACAGTATGTCCATAAAGTCATGGTGCACTTTTGACCGGTCAGAGAAAATCAACGAAACAAGACAGAAAAGTGAAATCTTCACCAAATATTCACGTTGCACTTTGGTCACGGATTCGAATTTGGCAAGCCATACAACACACTGAACTTACCTCTGTACCGACCACATCTCGACTGGCGTGGGAGTGGGCTGATCCGATGCTGCGCAGTTCGTGGTGTTGCGTCATCATCTGTGTGCGCACTCGCGTGTACATCATACTACAGAAACTTGGAGATACATCCTTTCATTTGGTGCACATTTCACATTTTTATCTTCTTTTGTTGATTTCCTGTGACCGCTCAAAAGTGCACCATGACTTTACGGACATCCTGTATGTAAAAATTATAACTTTCCGACGAATTTCATGGTTGCAGAAATTGTAATATGACATTTGTAAAAAGTCGTTTTGCCTCATCGAAAGTGGAAGAAAATAGGTGGGAGGCGGCTGAGTAGTATACGTTTATAGCTTCGACATCGCGCAGACATGTATCCTCGCTTGCCTTCCAGTGGTCATTCTGTGATGATCCACTTTCAGTGAGTAACAAACCGGCCTTTATTTTGACTTCACTCCATGTTTACCACAAATAAAAATACAGGGTCACAATTTCCATAAACAAATAATGCAAAATTACTTCACATCAATTTAGTGCTGGTTCGTAAAGGTGGCACTATTTTGACTCTCGTACCGGCGCCGCCTATATCGCTTTGGAATTACCTATAGCGGAAGGAAAGAAGTCACGGTTGACGCATTAGCTAGAGCACTCACCTGCCACCATAGCGATCCGAGCTCGATTCCAGGCGGAGTCGGTCCCAATATTTTACATTTGGGAGACGTGGATGACGTTGCCGATGGCCGGCGGGTTTTCCCGAGACGCTTTCATTTCCTCGCTGTTCGTATTCTGTCGCTTCTTCAGTGCAGTGCTTCGTTTCATGTCGTCCTTCAGGGTTCTGCAGATAACCTACTGGCTGTCAGGCAGACAGTCAGCTGTCGGAGTTGATGCCCTGCCCTTGGGTGCCCTCCCAATTCTATATGTATGTATTTACTAGGAGTTAAAATAAAGCATAGTAAGAGGACTTATCTTCAGGTGGGGCCTCACAAGCCAAGTCGAAATTACTTGATTTTTGTATTGTTAGCTTGTTAAGAGAAACATATCGTCGTTGCCGGTGAAAAACCTCCTATGTGTCATCGATTGTATTAAAACAGACTTCGTAATAAAATTTGTGTACGCAATAGTACTTAAGTGTACAGACAAATACAAATGAATTATGTGTATGTAGTTCTGTGATAGTTAATACCCCAAACACTAACAATAATATGTGATATTTTTTTTCTGAAATTTTTTGAAATTTGCACATAGGAGATTTTTCACCGGCAACGACGATATTTGAAATGTATCATTAGCGCGCTGTATCAAAATGCATTACCTCTGAACAAATTCATGAAGCCATAACATCTGACCAATATTGATGACGCAGTTAGTCATACATTACTTTTAAACTATGAATATTTACTCGCCTTAACATCGAAGTCTTTAGCGCAGGTGAGGGGTGATATGACGTGATTGTGGAGCAGCGCCGTAATACGTATACAATTTGCTTCGTCTAGGGACGAATTTCATCTAACTAATCGGTAAGTGGAAACTATCTCAATGAACAAGAAATCACTTTCTTTTGTTAAGGTCACTCGTATCATGTTCACTCTGTTTAGTAAAAAAAAAATTAATTTCCTAGAAGGGAGCAGATACTGTAAATCTTACATAGATATGTTGCAAAGTATTTTTCTTAGTAGCCTAATTTTTTTCAGTTCAAATAATAAGATAATGCTGCTTAATTATTTTAGTTTTAACATGATGTATTTTTCTCAATGTTGATAAAAATTCACAATTTTTTTTTCCTAAATAAAAAATTAGGCTACACAGTAACAACAATTTGCATCAAATATATGTAAACGTTTTACGATATTTGCTTCAAATAAAAATTTTAAAAATAATCTGCGTAAAAACATAGTGAGTATTAGCCCATAACTTTAAGGCAACGGGGTCCTATTTATGCTGTTTTTGCAAGTTTGATTTTTTTAACTCATGAAAGGGAGTCGATATCGCGAAAACGTTACATAGGAATTTTGGAAATTGTTGTTATATGTAGCCTAAATTTTTCAAAACCTAAGTTTCTATAGTTTTTATCATTATCAAATTAATTAAATTTTCTTAGTCATGCTTATTATTAGCCAAACTAAAAAAAAAAATTTAATTAGTGTATACAGTACAAACAATATCCAACATTTCTGTGTAACGGTAATGAATAATCTGCTCCCTTTCAGGATTTAAAAAATTTAACTTGCAAAAGTAGCATAAATAGGGACCCATTGCCTTAAGGGCTTCGCATACTACGCGTTTAAAATACATTGCAGCGTGTTGGTAAATACTTTTTTTTACAAAACTATTCCACATATGCCCATTGTGTCAATGTACAAAAAGAATATATTTTTTAAATTATGACGGAAGGATAGTTTCAGAGCGTCATGACGAATAGAAGAATAATTTCAGAACCCCTCAAAGTGGCTATAACAGTTTTTTCAACCTGTTGTATCTGAAAAAACTACTAGCAAGCTTCGTGTGAAACTACTCTAGGAGCATGCAATGGACTTTGATTAAAACGTTCCACCAATAAAAAGATGGAGCCACCACTGAAAGTGTCAGTCAGGCGAGTGATCTACGATACCACTGCACGCCGTTTCAGTGTCTTGCGGTAGAGGTGATACCGCACCAGATGAGCCGGTCAACATCGCCCTTGGCGCCGTGCCTCACTCACACATACACACGGCCAGTAGGCGGGAGCCTTAAAACCAAATGCTGTGAAAAAATTTGAGTCTGTGTACAGTCATACGATACACAATTCTACCAGAGAGTTTTTTTTTTTAATAATGTACCGTTTGCTAGCAAAAATTATTTTACTTCATTTAGGCTTACTTTGACGACAAAATATGTGCTGTTTCAGAGGCAAAAAATCTAAGAATCCGTTTGGTGTATTGCAACCGAAAAATTCAGGTACGCACGATGATATATGAGTGTTAAAACAACCAGAATGAATTTTTGATGTATGTATTAATTTGCGTTAAAAAAAATATTTTCGAAATCACTGCAAAACTAAAGAGCGAGGCCTTAAGGCGACCACCTGCCCCACGCTTCAAATGCGTTGCAGTGTGTTCGTAAACGGGTTTTTCCCGTGAACATATTCCACGTGTGCCCATTGTGCCAACGTACGAAAAGAAAACAAACTTCAGACAAGGTCGGAACCTCATTGTTAAGACGCCACGCTCATTAAAAACACTGTTTCTAAGCCCTCCAACATTGCTAAAAACGTCCTTTTCAGACTGCCGTACTTCAAAATGTACTTTCTGGATGTTTGTGAAACTCAGATTGCGACCTGCGCTAAACTTAGTTGCAGACTTTCCACCAATAAAATTATATGGTCATCTCTTAATGTCCCATAGTAAAAACCTTTCGGCGAGAACCTTGCACGCTAGTTCAGCGCTTGGCTCGTTGAGGCGACGCGGTATTTGATGCGCGCTTCATGGTCGACCTTACTGCTCCGTCGCTTCTGAGCCTCTCACGCGCGGGTAGGCGGCGCCCTTAAATCATTACTCTTTCTCAATTGGAGGAGAAGCAATCTGTAACTTCGCTCTTCCCAGTTCTTAAAAATGAGTACCAAATTCTTGCAGTAAGCCGACGATATTCTGATCACCGAAACAAGTACAGCACTAACACAATATGCAAGATATTCCTGAATGACACCAAAATAAATACAAACGTGCGGTGCGTCAAGTAGTATAAAAATCGACCAAAATTTGCAGTGAAATCCCTTTACTACACGGGAGATCAGAGCGTGTGTTCAAGGGCCGGTGTAACAGGCCACAAAGCTGTCCGAGATTTCAATTGCCAGCCGGCACGTCTTCAATTGCGACCTTGACACTGGAGAGTGCAGTCTCTACGGTCGAGTGCCGTCACGACCCACCGTGCCTCCTGAATCCTGTTTCTATAATACATGACATGACACCTGTCACGCCCCGCCTGCATTTAGTGATGACGCCATGACGGGTTGAGATCTCCCCGAGCAAGGCGGATGGGAAAAATAAAATAAGTTCCTCAGCAGCACTTTGGTGGTTTCGGGACGGGCGTCCAGACAGGTGGTTTGAAAGTCGACCCCCTCCCCACCTCCCTGTGTTAATGGCTGCTCGTCCTGCGGTTTTAAAGGCGGGTCGCTGCAGGAGCAAATGTTACCCCCCGCCTGACGCCAGGACTCGGGCATCAAACTGACGCACATCCTCGAGTGCAGTGTGGTGCGATTTCCACGTAACCAAAATTGTTTCCAGTCTGATGTGAACCAAATCGTGATAGCAGTTTTGTTGAAATGTATAAAATTTTTTTATGACGTCACGACTATAAAGCGTTCAATAAGTGATTTTATGTGGGGAAAATAGTTATGTAGGTAACTTCCTTCAAAATAATGAAAGCAAACTACTGACAGTTTCTTTCCACGGAATTCGTGAGTTGGTTCTAATAGGACGCACTGCAATCATCTTTAATATTTTTTACCTAAAAGCTTCCCTGGAACAAAAAAAACAGTGAAAACATTCCCCAATCTCAAAACTCAACATATATGGCCGAAATAAAATACAGTTTTTGGATGTAAAACGTGTTGGGGAATGCTCAGTTTAAAGTGAATAGACTATACTAAAGTAAGGAACCGCGGTAGCCGAGTGGCCAGACTACTCGCCTCCCACCCATTCGATACGGGCTCGATCCCCGGCGGGACCAGTCCCCGGATTTTCGCATGTGCGAATCGTGCCGGACGATGTCACTGACCGGTGGGTTTTCTCGGAGATCTTCCGCTTGCCCCACCCTTCCCAATCTGGCGCCCCTACATCGCCGGGCCGAATTTCATGTCATCCCTAGGGGTACGCAGATTGACTACAGGCTCTCACTCAAAAAAATCTGCATACGGGATATGATCCCTTGGCCCTCGGGCATCCTCCTCATGCTATATTTACTACTAAAGCGAAAATATTTACATATTTTGTTTCAAATGTTGGTGATCCAGGTTTTAATGACCTCGTTATAGCCATCTAATAATGAGCACCAAGAAAAGTACACTTGTTTGGTTTTGTCACAAAGAATTACCTTTTCACAAGAGATATTTCCTGTTTGGGTATGCTTATACAGGATGTCCAGAAACAAACTCATAACAGGCACACCACGCTACTCCTGGACTAAATTACAGACGAAAATGTGTCAGAATGTCGTACGTTGACATTTTACGTGCACAGTGTGGCAACACTGTATGTAGAAAACCCACTCTTGCGCTCCACGTCCAGGTATTATTTTATGTACGGTACTTCAAGTAAACTTAGAATCACGTGTGGACTGCTCGAGACTTGAACCCGCGCCCGTAATATGCATATCAGGACAAAATAAGTAAGATAAGTAAGGTATCTGTGGAGCGCAAGAGGGGATTAACTACATTGCTATGTTCCCACGTTGTACACGTAAAATGTCCCTGTACAACATTTTGCCACAAAAAATTTTCGTCTCCAATTTAGCCCAGGATTTGCATGGTGCGCCTATTATACCTTTGTTACTGGGCAACCTGTATAGCACTATTTTGCCATTTGAAAACCTAAATGTCCCTATGGAGAACCTTTGAAATTTCTCCTCTCCCTTTTCTCTTATAAAAAATTATCCTGTATTGGGAAATTTACGAGAGCATTACTGTGCATCAAATATTTAATACTTCAAATTTTAAAGAACTCTTGGTCCCTGGCGTACACATTTTTTGTTGACGTGCAGCAACGTAGGAGCAAACACGCCCAACCTAAAGACACTATTACAGATAGTTTGTAGATCAGTATGATATTGACGTAGTTGTGTTAACAGTGCTAAATACGTAACTGTCTCATGTACATGCGTATTTGCTGCCAATCAGAGACTTGTGCCTTGAAATTTTGGATACGTAATACTATACAATATTTTTTTATTTTAATTCAGAAATGTCTTGTAACTAAGGCCTACCTTCTGGTGTAATTAGAGATTTAAAGAAAAAATGCCGTCAAGTGGGAGTACTTTGACTACAGGAGTAACATTGTACGACACAAAATGTGTTTATTTGGAGTATTTGTTGAAGAATTGGAAAAGCTTTATCTGTATGGATTAAAGTTAAGTTTTTAAATAATTAAGTACATTGATGAATTGTTTTCACTAAACTGCCATAAAACAAACAAACTGAGTTATTCAAAGTTATCCTTGCAGCGAATGTATACCCGCTAGACGATATCCATTATCCAGAATGTTGTTTTTCTTTTGTATTTTCCTCAAAAATCACACCCCATGTGAGAAGTTGTAACGAAGAGTCTGAAAGCTCCGGCCGTACTTTGAAGCACTTGCAAGCGCCCAAACAAGAAGTGTCTTGAATTGTTAGCGTGTGGGCTCAGTTTAGTTTTGTAAGTAGATGTGCGGTTGCTAGTGAATACATCAAGTAATACGGGAAAAGCATCTACTTCAGTTTACAGGATGAGTTCGTGACATTTTTATTCCAGTCCTTATGTAAAGGTTTATTTTCCAAGGGAAATCGTTAAACGTTTCATTTTGACTTTTTATGTGTACACATCCTTAAGTTCTAAAAACCAGCGTGTTTAAAAGAATATATTTCAACATTAAATATGTTTCAGTAAAGAAGTATTAAATGCTATTCACAGATTGTAAACGTCAATCTTTGATTTTTGTTTGGAAATGTATAAAAAAATATTTTCTTGTTCTTCTAAAAATTTCTTTAAATAACATTTACGTAAATTGTACCGTACATTTCTAAAAGTTTCCCGATTTAATTTTTAACGGCGAATACTAAAAGGTTCTTATAAAATTTGAAAATGTACTACTATCAGTGAAAATAAACAGCTATAAGTTATCACTCAAATTTTTCACTGTCTGTCATTTTAATATGAATATTTCAGTATTTACTCCTGCGACAATACAATGAAGTTCTTCTAGGTTTATATCATAGCTGTTGTAGTCAAAGTACAGGTAAACTACGCCTATCAATACTTGAGTGTGTAATTACAAGCAATTGTGACACCGGCACATCGTTATAAAGTCGTTATATATATATATATATAATCTGTTAATAACAATGTGCAGGTGTCACAATTGCTTGTAATTACACACTCAAGGATTGATAGGCGTAGTTTTCCTGTACTTTGACTACAAATATGATATAAGCCTAGAAGAACTTCATTATATTGTCGCAGGAGTAAATACTTATATATGTATATATATATACATATAAATTCTTTTTACAACGTCGGCATGGTCCTTATTATTAAGTTAACGTAAATAACAATTTTTGTTTTTAAAAAAACTTCTAAGAAAGATAGTTTATGTGTCGTATTTCAGTTTAACTACTTATTACAGCATAAGCTCGCTGTACTTCATCATGTAATAATATCCATAAAAAATAGCGTTATGGCACACGTCGTACTATTACGTCTTGTAAACCGTACAATTACGCCTTGTAAACCGTAAAAACTAACGCAGTTAAGACATTTAGCCATTGTGCAAATATATGACATTTGTATCTCACTACTAGAGGTACGCGAGTCTTTGCAGTTTTATTCTAGGTCAGGTTGAACGTCGAGAACGTATACTTAGCGCTTCTTCTATATTTAGACGACAGCTGTTTCCACACACTTTGAAGACTGCAATCCATTAATAAATAACGAAATAATTCGTGGGTCTGCCACGTGCTACACGCTTGTGCGTATAGTCAATTGTGGCCAGTGCAGGTAAAATACACTCACCATTTGTCACAGAATAGGCTACGCAGATTTGCAGAACCAAAATGGCGTGACAATGCCTTTTAAAACTTTACACGGTCAATTATTAACCTTGAGCGTGGTTGGTCTTTGCACACTTTAGAAGATCCCGTATTGGTCGGCCGTTCTGACCTACCCGTCTGCGGCAACTGATTGGCGAATGACTCTCCGCCGTATCTCTGGTCACTGCCATCCATATTTCTTACACGTGAATCTTTTGTTCTTTACACGTGTCGTAATCTCGCTTCTGCAGTCTTAGATATTCTGTGCTGTCAGCAGTCTCAAGTGTTTCCGTGTATAGTCAACGCTGTTATCTAGTAGATTACAATAAGGCAACCTTAGCCATCAAACTTTACCACGCCGAACACGCACGTAAATTATAAATACATAAAGAAGGAATTTCAAATGCCACTGTCTATGTACAACGCCTGATTCTTACGGTCACCACTGAAACTAAAAACTTACACTTGCACTCTGGAATGTAATCAATCAATACCAAATGGAAGCAGTTGTTTCTTTCTATGAAATCTTCAAGAAAAAAACCGGTTTAAGCGACATAAATAACTGATTTTTTTTTTTTAATTAAATCGTGACCTTCATGGGCTATTCATAGCGTCACTCGTTTTTTCGTGGAAATCATATTTCACCAACTTGTTTCAGCGCCTAATGTGCCGCTCTGTTTCATTGTTTTGTTTTGGAGACCTACTAAAAAATCACAGATGTCTGGTGTCGCGGTAATGTTAATCCTATTGGCACAGTCAAATGAGCGACGCCTCTGCGCAAGGACATGCTACCAATAACTATGAAGCAAAGCTGCAGGTGTACAAGTTAGGTACTGAAACAAGATAGAGCAAAAATTCTTTTCACCAAAAAACAGTGGCTCTAACTATACGGCAAGGGATAATTTGTTAGAAACACAATCGTATGTTTACGTATACTTTCCTTCGGAAGTCCGTAATACTCGTTAGGTAAATATTAATTTAACTTTTACTTTCTTCACAGGCCTGCAGTTCATCCTGTGCGTCTGCTTTCGTACGGCTTCCCACATTTGCCGAGTGATCTATGATACCGCAGTGCTTCATCTAACCACCTAACCGATGAGATAAAATGATTAATGCGACCACATAATGAGAGGAGAATCAGGACAATGTTCTTAGAACCAATGCATCACAGATAGATCGTTATTATTACTGATCGTGGCTGTGGCAAGATGAAATACATTTTTGTGGTTGCCTGAACAAATCGACATCAAGCAGCAGGCAGTGTTACGAATAACTAAAACTGTCTGTTTCAATTTCCATTGGTCCAACAACGGATGATGCTTATTTGAAGTAAATAGTTCTTACCTGGTAATAAAAACTAGTAAACAAAAACACAGAACATTATAAAAAGTTATTTGTGAATAAGATTTTAGGTAATTTTGTATGAATATGTGACAAATTACTATGCGAACCACGTACCATTTCATTATTGTAAAATATGTATGAAATGCATGGTTATATTATAGTATTGCGGTTTCTTTGCTATAATAGACACCATGCACGGACCTGGAAATTGTACTGGTGGCGCCGTGCGGCGTCTCACTCCGTAACTAATTGCAGAGGACGATACAACTTGCCATCGCTGCGTTCTTTACTACTGCGATAAGTGTGTCTTCACTATTATAGGTATAAATGTAGTAACTTCATCAGCTCGGTCGCGTTTGCTACTACGTTGCTACTTGTTGATTAGATGATCTACCCACAGTCTTCAACATGGATTTTAAATCAGCTTTTTAAATATTTTATGAACAGTGATGCTGTCATAAATTTGTCAGTACTGGAAAATTATGTTTTTTTTTTTCACATATAATTCGAGAAGACGTACCTATAAGAATTTCAAGTTGCACAAATGTGCTACTTAAGCATTTTTAGTACATAAACACTGAATATTGCATGAAGAATGGAAAATTAATTGTTCCAAAACCAGTACAAGAACGTTCCGGCACTACGCACTCTTATTGGTACACATCACCTGGCTGTTTCGACGACATTAAAAAAACATATGGCGCCAAAATTTGAAACCAAATAATCGAATATTTCTGCTCTAGTAATACCTCCTACTGCAATCAATTCTCGAACTCCGCGAAAAAAAAAAAATCAATTAATTATTGTTTATATTTCTAACGGAATTTATATCACCATCCACGGATAATATTCGACTTTTTATAAAATACCTCAAGGATTCATTAACTTGTGTCAGTCATATAATTTATGTAGGTGAGATAGAATTTGCTGTAGGAAAATATAGAAAAAACAATAAAAATTGGACTTTGATGTGCAATACACATATACCAATATTATACGATATAAAATATTTTATTATCTGAAAGTACCATCCGCAGTAACGTCAACATTTGAACGTAATTCGGTTTAGAAAAATAGAATACTGAAACTTTCTTTTGCAGCCAAAACATCTTTAAGGTGGCCACCTAGATAGACGTATTATACGCTTCCTCGGCCTTGATTTGCGGAAGTGCTAAGGGTGGCATAGCCCGTGCAGTACGCCTCACCTTAGCCTCTAGGAGCATGTCGCTAAACAGATGTTACACTTCTCGCCGATAATTCGCCTCTGTGAGACATTTAGTAGAGATCCTGTAATTTTATGACGCAGTATATTAAGAAAATAAATGTTTATCGCACATGCCTATTCCATTTTAGGGATTCTGCACTAATATTTCTGAATTTAAAAAGGTCCGAAATATATTCGCCATTTTCGATCACAAGACAATAAGCTTTAAAGATGTCCGGGGAATTGAAATGGGGATATACATGTCGAACGTTCTTTGCATCATAAAGCACGTCACTCACGCACGCTGCGCAGTTTTTAAATTAACTTCTGTCTGCGAAACTCTGCGCAGCACTCGGTGACATGGACAGGCGGTCACCTTAAGGCTGTTCAAATGCGATAAAATCGTAATTTTATATTTTTATGAAATAGTGTGGGTTTGATAGACGATACGTTTGAGTACAGTTTCCTCTTATGTAAAGATTTTAGCTCTCATAGTTTTCTCATGCCTGTGCGTCAAAATCAAACTTTGCGTAATACACAGTCATGCAAATACTCAAAACCAAATTACTTACTTGAATGAAATAATTCACAAGGAAATAACATACCATGGGCTACGCAACAAAACATTCAAAAAACTCTCAGTGTACTACTTATTATATTTAAGAAATTGCTGAATTACAACTTCTTTCGTGTATTTTCTAACTTTTTTAAATTATGTATATTACTGTGTGGGCGTGTAAATGTTTTATTACGTAGCTCATTGGATGTTAGTTAACCGCGAATTATTTTATATCATCTACGTAAGTTTTGCTATGCGTATGGTAGCGTATCGTTCAAAATTTTACTTTGACCCACCATTATGAGAAAGCTATGTGAGCTAACATTATTTTAAAAAAGAAACTGTCACAAGTATCGTCTACAAAACTAACGCTACTTCAAAAATATATATAAATTATTATTTTATCGCCTTTGGATATCATAAAAGACGTCGTTCAGTTGTGAAAAATTCATAATTTTATGTTTGTACGAAATTATATTAAATTTTTAGACCTTACTGGTAACTACATCATCCTCCCATGGAAAATTTTGTAGCTTGCAAATCATTCCCATAACAACATGTCAAAGTCGAAATTTGCATGTTACGGCAGCTTACACCCTTCTAATACCAACGGACTTTGGCCTACTGAAATGAAAAAAAAACTGTTATTACATTTCACTGGCTTTATGATAAAAGTTATTAAAACACAAAAAAAAAAACTTTTTTTTGTGTCTAAAAAAAGATACTGCTATTCAAGTACATCTTATTTTCATAAATTTTCTTTTTAAATAGAAAAGTAAGGTGCTTTACGTTTTTACAATGTTTAGCATTTAGCCGGTATTATCTTATCTCAGTGTAAATTATCTCTTTTCAAAAGTCCAATGGTCTTAGTATGGTTTATGTTGCTTTAACATGCCAGTTTTGACTTTGACATGCTGTCATGGGGCTACTATAATTCCATCTGAAAAAAAAAAGTGAACGTCTACAAAACTAGTATTTTTTCATACGAATATAATATTATTAATAGTTTACACTTGAACATGTTAAACGGTAGTGTTGACGTCTTGCTGACAGTTCCCACCATCTTGTTACTAGAACCCTGCTTGACGCCATAACCATGTGACTGGGAACCATCATGATAGCGACAATTACTGCGTCCGTAATTATACAATTACCTTTCCATCCCGTTTCTCCCTCGCGTTATCTTCTCGTACTTACGAACGTTAAACCCAGGACGTCTGCCTTCATACAACAAGAGGACAACAAAATTATTCTAACGGCTGACGACCGTAGTAGATAAATATATCGGTGACGAGGAGCAGCATATGATTGCTATGTCAGGTGAATTTGTTGTTTGAATAGTTTTCCAGCAATACGGAAGCCAATCACACAGTTACATTAGTTCTGTTCCTGCATTAAATAAAAGCCAGAAAATTGGACATTTGCAAAATAATCCGGTAGTATAAAACGTGCTAGGAAAATCTCATATAAAGACCGTGAAAAATTATTTCATTGACAAAATAAGCATAAAATATTCTTTGGTGAATGTGTCACAGGCTGTTAGTTACCGAAAAAGAATTCTGAAAACTACTGCATAAAGGAGATTGCACAATCACAAACATAGGTATTAAGACTTTTGGAAGAACACTCATAATATTTTGAGGAACAAAAATGTTATACAAACGTAGGCACGAAAATACACCATTTATGCACTATAATCATGTACGTGCTGGATCGTGTTTCTGTGGAATGTCATTGCAGCTATTATTGGCATGGAGGTAGGAATAGTCAGGAGATGGCTTGTGACGTGGTTGAAGCCGGCTTTTTTGGGTGTTCCATCATGGCGCTGAGGAGTTTTGAGGTTATGGTACTTGTGTTGATGCGCCTCTGAAAAAGAAAATTATCTTAGAGTAGTGCAAATTAGCGATGTAAGGAACAAAATTGATTAACAATAAAATAGCTGGGGCCGGGTAACATCATTACGAACTATTTCGAATTGCGATTGGTTAAGGAACAGGTTGTTGCCATAATGGGACACCCAAAACGGCGGCTTCACGTAGCTCTCATACATGGCCATAGACAGGGCCACCTCCTTATTATTGACAACTACATACCAGACGAGTCGTATTTAATTGGACGGTAGGCATTGTCCGACGTAGCATTCCACAGCAGCGTGATCCAGCTGCGCGCAATGCACTGCAGGTAAAGACATGAAAAATTCGAGGTTTCACTAACCTATAGGCTAGCCCAGAGGGTGACACTGGATAAGGCCTACTCATCTCTTGTTCTCTGTAAACGATTGTGTGTGTACCAATATGTTAACATCACTGCAAGCTATTGTAATATATTACTAGAGATTATATTTGTAGGCAGTTACCATATATTACAGTTTTAATGTCGGAATCTACACGGATTAAACATTTTGTTTTGTTGTAAAAACTATTTCAAGAATGTTGATGTATATTGCGAGTCTTGACAATTTTTTTTTGCAGTGGTACACCCAAGGATTGTGTAAGAGTACGCCGCCATTTTACGTTACTATTATGTAACGTGTGCATGCTCGTCGCATGGTTACGATTCATCATTTATTGTACCAAATGGTTGGTTTCAATTAGACGTTTTAGATTAAATTTCCAGGTGCATTTGTTTTGCTAATTCTAGGTTTTTATTGTACCAGTCATACGTGGCTTCATGACCTATGTTTCGTTTTGTATTTAAAAAAAATTTACGGCTGATGTTAACCTAATAGAGTGGTAGTGTGTTGTGTCCCACATGCTGCCAATCGTTTTAATAATAATAACTGACTTCGAATGTACCTAAATATTACGTACTATTTATGAACAGTACTTAAATCAAAATGTCAGATTTACTCGTATATAACCTAAAAGTTACCGGTTATGAGTCTACACTATTTAAAAATTATAAACCTCTTAACTTGAAATAAAAAAAGATAAAAAATACATTATTACAAAACACTCATTTAAAAACATTAAGACAAATCAGATCTTTAAAAAGTTTGTCATGACTATAGCAGTTTCCTGCATCACTTTGGATGCTAAAACAAAATTTATCTCGAGAGAATATGTAAGTTTTCATTTGCGTGGTTGGTAAGGTAACCCATAATCGTTTACGACCACGAGATCAGGCCGTAAATAAGGATGGTTGCTTAACCTGGCAATGCCATCTCTTATAAACCTTTACATACTCCATGGGCTAGCCTCTAAGATTATCTGTGAACTCAAAGTTACAGCAGCTGTTCGTTGGATGGCCACATTTAGTTATATTTGTATTACTGGCTCTTGACTAACAGGAGATCTCAAATAAATCAAAGGACAATTTGAATGTGACACGAACTAACAGTTTCTAGGATTCTATCTAATACCCGAAAGAAAACGCGAAAATTTTAGGTCACTAACTGTAAGTCATGAGACTTTTAGTACAATAACAGTGCGTTTTCGGGCCTATATTCAAAGAATATTCTTTTGTTCTTCTATATGTGTATATATATATATATATATATATATATATATATATATATATATATATATATATATATATATATATATATATATGAGAATTTTTAACCCCAAAACATCGACACGCACTGTTGCAATATCCTGCGTACTTTTACTTCTTACTGCTTAAGCTCAGCAGTGAAAATTGTAGCATATCACAGAAAATGTTGGTAGTCCCACGAGTCTAATTGGATGGAGTTTCGCAGAACGGAGCTAACCCACAAAGTAATTTATTTTGAGATTATCGTACCAAGTAGAAGAAAGTCAGAAGTATATCGTAGAAAAAGAACAAGTATTAAATCATAATATTTCAACAAAAATAAGAGGCCAGAAAAAGTATTTTTCACGTGGTTTATATGGATACAGCAGACTCTGAACTTGAATATCTCAGCTCCAGTCATTTGTAGGTTGGTTCACTTCTGTATAACTCTATCCAAAAGTAATTGATCCGATAACCGTCTAATAAGTTCAATTTTCGAAACATTTATAGAGATTAGGTGTTTTGAAGTAAAATAAGTTGGTATTGCAACCTAATTAATGCCTCGAATTGTATATACTAGTGTAGCACGTATTTTTTTCCCTCATTATTGTTGAATTAAAAGTTTTCTGTCATTGCTCTCAAAATAATCCATAGGATCTATAGCTAGAAGTACAAAGTTTGTTCCTATTGTCTGAACTTACGAGGTAACGTCGCAATTGTGTACATTTAATTTCTGCAAGGCTACTGCTCACTTCCTAAGTTCTACTTAACTTATAAATGTCGTAAACATCTGTAACCAAAGTGGTTAAAAATTTCCGATTAGAGCTCGCACGCCTAGCCAGCAAAACCCTTAAGCAGTTGTTTGACGCTTGACGAGACGTGAAACCGCAGGTCTACCTTGTCTGCTTGATGCATTGTTGCAATGTGTGTTTACTCTGTGGTATTTTGACATAATTGAAACTTTAACTAATCGCGCTACCTGTCTCTTAGTGGACCGTAGTTGACTCATTAGCGGCTTAGTGGCTAGAGCACTCACCTTCCACAAAGGCGACTCGGGTTCGCTTCCCGGTGGCGTCGACCCGGATTTTCGAATACGGGAATCGTGCCGGACGGCGCCGTTGGCCAGCGGGTTTTCTCAGGCACATTCCGTTTCCTCAGCATCTTCATTCTGCCACTGCTCTATACTCATATACTCCATACTCACATACTCTACGACATTCCACTAATCTCCACTTAGACGCGTAATTTAGATGGCCGCCTGCCGAGACCGCCGAGCAGAGAGCATTGCTTCAGTAAGTAAACGTTTAAAAAAAAAACTTAACGTGCGTCAGTGAGGTCTGCTTAGGAATAACATACAAGGGCCGTTATACGCGTGCCTATATAGTTAGTATCTTATACTAGAAGATTATTTCCTCGCCACAGAAACGACTAAAATATATTTGCAGTCCTTAGGTGGGAAAATCTAGACGCAGAACCTTCGCAAAGGTACATGCGTCTACAACACACTTTCACCTTAAATTTTGCTTCTTGAAATGATATGGTGACCACTGAATGTCTCACAGAGGCAATATGTTGTATACAGAATGTCCCATAAGTCCAGTCTCATAGGGGAAATATAAATGGGTTAAATATGGCACGTGTATAGTGTATATAGCAGTGACGCAGTGTGTTGAAGTGCGATGACGGCAGTGTGTTCACATCCATGTGCCATTACGATAGAAAATAATTAATTTATGCCCACGATTAGCTTTGCACGTTCGGAATGAGACTTTTCCTATGAGACCGGACTCATGGGACATCCTGTATAAGACTGCAAGCCAGTTTAGTCAGCGCTTAACATCGAGGTCTTTAGCGCTGGTTAGGGGTAACATGAGGTGAGTAAGGAGCAGCACCGGAATGAAAGGGCGGGGAAATGGGAGATTCCGATGAAACCTGCCGACCAATGGCATTGTCCGGCACTATTCCCACATGCGAGCACGAAAATCGAACCTGTATCGCCTTGGTGGGAGGCGAATGGTCTGGCCATTTGACCACCGCTGCCCCTAGTGACTTGAGCATAGAGGCTAAGGGTGAGGAGTGATGCATTTGTTGTATCGTCCTTATCACTTCCACACTCTCAGGCCTCGAACACGTAAAATGTGTTAGCAATAAGCGCTCTCTGACGTGGTATTTTAGCGAGTCTTTCATTTGGGAAGAACACAATTCCGACTCATGCCGCATGTCATATAACGTCTTGTTCTCTCTGGTCTTGGATGACTCTGTGGTTTATAATATTGGAGTTGTAACTCTAGCCATTGTAGTCAGGTTGAGTGTACATCAACTGCGCTAGGCGAGAGACGTATAGTGTTTGTTTGTCCGGCGCACAGGCCTCGTGGTTCGTGGCTGCTAGCAATCAGTCTCGGCGGCCGGGCTCTGCCCTCGGCCAGGCACGAAGGCCGCCCGGTGGACGCAAATTACTCTCGCCGTGCCTTGCAGAGTGATTACCGGCCTGTATACACCCGCCTGCCCGGCCAGTATTGTTTTGGTCGGCTGCCGGTACAGCTCGGCCACTATACTCTTCTCCACTCTGCCCGTGCAGTGGCTAGGGCGCTCGTCTCCCGCCGGGGTCGACCAGAA
Organism: Medauroidea extradentata; assembly: GCA_003012365.1. Taxonomy (NCBI): domain Eukaryota; kingdom Metazoa; phylum Arthropoda; class Insecta; order Phasmatodea; family Phasmatidae; genus Medauroidea; species Medauroidea extradentata. The sequence continues at coordinate 122,926 of PNEQ01074079.1, forward strand.
TCTTTGCATGCAGGGAATCTTCCGTTTCCTCCAACACATGCAACCCCTCACAGCGCTCAAGATACAGATGTTAAGCGCTGATAGAAATCTCGTTACTTCTTCACTATTTCTTACCATTCGCGTGGTTGTATCTGGGAGGAGAGGGACTTTAGTGGTAGTGGTCAAGCCATTCGCCTCCCGCCATGGTGGTCCGCGCTCGGTTCCTGGTGGGAAACGTGTCGGTCGTTTCCTTTGTAAATGCATTCTTGCTTCCTCCGCCTTTGAGTGTTACGCAACACTCATTTAGTACATTTTGAATGAAATACAATTAGTTTCGAAAAAAAATTGTAAAACCGAATTTGTTTCCAAATTTGCCAAGTCGCCCCTACATTTTTAAAGTTTATTAGGCTAGATTTTACGAGGACCTTTTAGGTTCCTTACGATGTACTACTCAACTACGCAGCATTAAATAATCACACAACCTCGCAGCAAAGTAATTTAATGCAATAAGAGGGTAGCCACCCCTTGTGTTTTCATTAATAGAAAATGTTTTAAGGGTGTGTTTCCATGCATGTTAAAGATAACACTTAGCATGCCCCATAGAACAGTAATTTATATCAGAGCCGACACATAATTTTTAAATTAAATTATCTAGGGCTCATTCTTTTCCCTTGCTAGAAAGTGTTTTGTATATCTACATACTTTTTCATGGCATCACCTGCCAAAGTTTGCGTGTAATTTCCTTGCATGCTGTAAAGCGTTAAGTATTAAATAAAATTTTGCTCTAGACTTCACGTTGGAAGACACATTTGGTGCAGATTTTAGACAGGGGTCTACGTATGATTAGGGTATAAAAATACTCTCTGTGGTTGGATAAGACTAGACAAGGATGATAGGAGACACTAATAGACAAATTTTTACTGTTTAGCCATGATAACTGCTGCTCGAATAGTTACCTATTTTTATTAATAATTATTGATTGTTACTAAGCACCTAACACTTAGACACCAAGTATTTAAATTTCAGTTTTTTTTTTCCTTTAAAAAACTTAAATATTGCTGTAGTTACGAGAACCAGTCAAGACAGCCAACAAGTTTACAATTGTGTGAGCTGCAAACTTAAGTTAATTGATTTAAGCTGGCCACAATTTTACTTTCCCGTTTAACACAAATTCCCTCACAAATATAGAAAACATAATTTTAATTGGATGTTAGTACTGATCAGTCACCATGTCAGCGAATGGTCTCATTTCATGTTAGGGATGCATCAAGAGGGAAAGTTTTAGGTGAGAAAATGTTTATTTTTAAGTTTAAAAGGTTAACATCATTTGTATTCAAGCAAAAGTTAAAAGTTATCCAAAAATTAAAAAAAAAAAAAAAAAATTCTACTCCTCTCCTCCTCCCCCCTCCCAAACCATCCTATTTTGTTACTACCTGTTTTACGGTGATTCTGTCTCGAGTCTGAATTTACATTAACTTTGTGCGCTGAACTGTTATAAACTTATAACGTATCTTCTCGCCCGCTAGGTCTTGTAAGGTCGTAGGGTACAAAAAACTTCACAATTTTGTATTTGCACCAAAAAATTTTCTACTTGCAGGCATGTATGATTAATAATTCATCATATGACATTTCTTATTTGTCTGCTTTTGCGATGATTACATGTCAGTGTCAATTTTCACGCTTCTTGACGTGGGCAAATGAAATAAGCAAATATTTTAAGGAAAATTTTACAAGGGCCAATAAAAGTCTTGCCTAAATATCTTAGTTATATCTATAATATAAAAACGAATCGCAAAATGTGTTGGTAAGCGCATAACTCAACAACGCCTGAACCAATTTGACCAATTCTCTTTTTTTTTTTTTTTTTTTTTTTTTTTTGTTCGTTGGAAGTTCAAAGATGGTTTTTACGGGGAGAAATATTCGAATAATTGCCGGAAAAAAAACCTAAAAACAGTAGAGTCAATTTGAGCTTTATTGCTATTGTTGTTTAAACAATGTAGGTATGTTCCTGTGATCGAGGCCTTAAGCATTCACTAAGGTATTGTATAAAGTTTGGGGTGTGGGAGGGGTGGGGTTACGGGTTCGTATCCCGTGCAAGACTTTGCGATGGGAATTACTATGACATCATACAAGCGTATTGCGCGCGCTCTTTACACTGTTATTAAGTACGCTAGATGTTAAATGCCGGGCAGCTGTTTTGCGGTGGAAGCCGCAGCCGGGCAGCTGTTTTATAGAGAAATAAAGATGAATTAAAAAAAGACGTTCTGCATTTAAAGTACGCTTGGCGCAGTGGACTGGAAAAATCTGTTTGTATTTGATGTTTTAAAGATAAACAGTGAATATAGTATAATATATAATATAGTATCACCATCAATTAACACGTAACTTAAAGTTAGTTACTCTCTTCTATAGTACACGCGGGCGAAGCCGTAAAGGGACAGCTAGTGCAGTATAAAAGTAATTTTACTTTTAATAAATTTTTGGGGTAGGTACAAATAAAAAATATGCAAAAATTACTTCTGTTCTGCAATAATTACTAACAATTACAAAAACACTTCTTTGCGTAAATTTACAGGCAGATATTTTACAGAAGCTCTGAGAATTTCAGTGTGAATTAACCCATTTCAGAACGTGAGGACGTTTACGTTATTTGTACATCACAAAAAAATTATTAAAATGTAAATATTGATGTGTTACTTAGTCAAAATTATGCGCTCGGCAATTGTTTTGTCTAAGCAAAAAGTAACATCTACAAAGTCCGCAAGTAAAACAGTTTGTAGAAATGTAAAATAACGGATTTTTGCCTAGCCAGTACTCCGACTCGTGGTGATAAGAAAAGTGGAAGGAATAGGCCACGGTCCATTTGTAAAATTATCCCAACGTTTGTCTGGATAAACATATCCACAAACAATGAAAAGCCGAAACCTGCTAAAATCTTGCCTTCTGATTACGTTTTAAAATTTTTATGGAGTAATAGGTATGAGCGTATAGTTTATTTATGCACCCAAGGAATTCTTTATTAAATATCCGTGGGTAAGTAGAGTATGTAATTAGCAGTTAAATAAATAATTCCTCATATTTTTGCTTTAATATATTGTACCTAATTCCGTTCCTGTAACTCCAGTCTTTTATTATTACCAAATGTTTACCTCGGGCATGTGGGTAGCTACATAAGTCATTATTTCTGTAGAAGACGATGGTGTGAAGACTAAAGGCCCTGCCACAATGAAAAGTCCCATCTGCTGGTGACTTGCCGCTCGCGCTGCCGCTACGGTGACCGGCCGGTTTTTTTTCCTCTTTGTATGCCACAATGAATGCCAGTGCCTGCCGCTTGGGTACAGTTCATTCTGCGCACAATAGGTGGCAGAGCAATCGCTTATTTTTGTTTGTTTATATTTTTTCTCCGCGGTATTGGCTCTCGTTTTGTGACGCACATCAGTCAACCAATAGCAATCACCTTGCCGCTCCCTGCCGGTGTTGGCCGGTGAGTGCCGCCCCTGCCGTTGCCAAAAAAGTTAAAAGTTCGTCTGGAATTGGCGACACAGCACAGCACTGCCCGGCAAGCAGAACGGCAATGACGTCATGTGACGTGGGCCAATCAGATAGCCAGAATCACACCAGCATGGCACGGCACTGCACTGCACAGCAGTTAAAAGTTCATTGTGGCAGCGGCTTAAGAATTTCCGTTTGCGTTCGTTTTAAAGTATTTGCGTTTCAAATTCTTACGGTGAAAATTTAGAACGAATGAAAGTGTGTACTTCCTTGGCCACTTTATACCAGCCAACCTAACAGAACAAAAATAATTTATGAACGCTTGAAATTCGTGCAAATGAATATTCTTATGTTCGGAACTTGTGAATATTGCCAGTCATATAAAATAATTAAGTGGGTTTTCTGGCCTAAAACAAATAATTTGCTAGCCTTCCTTCGATAATTGGCGCTAATCCGACGACATTGGTATCGTGCCGTTAATCTTCTGATACATGTTTTTCTGCCAGGTGCTCTTTCATTTCCTAATGCTTATTGTGTGTTAAGCTTATTTAATACTAGAAGTTTAGGATAAAATGCTTCCTTCAAAATTAACGTCCTTTTTTTATGTTGGTTTCTCAAGGGACAGTACATGATAATATGTACGCATTTCAAGAGAAATAGTATTTCATGTGCTTGTCAATACCTTATTAGTAATTTTATTCCTTCTGAGTAATAGGTTCCTGGTGTAACTCATCCTTGTTGGAATTATCGGTCTCTTATGTTAAAGGTTACGTCTGTACGAGCATGAATACTAATAATGCTATGCAGTTTTAGGTCTTCCCGCCTCTGACCGAGGTCAGTAGTGGTTAACTCTGAAAGCCACCCGAAGAGAGGGCGGAAAGGCCAGAAAGCAACTGAACAACGCACGTAGAATTAACGTCACAAGCGACCATGAATTCCTCGAGATTCGGACAAGAGACGGCGGCAGTGAATACCGGTGCATTACCGGATTCGCTACGGAGGTCAATATCCAGCGTGAAGAAAGCCGCGGGGAGCCAATTAAAAGAGATTTTTCTCCTTAGCCAGGCTGCTTCCTGCCGACGCGCTGTAGTGTCTTAGTGGTTACAAAGTTCGTCTGTTACCTATACACGCAGGTGGATGCAGTAAATTAAATTATCTTCCTGGCTGGAATAATTCAACTTTCGTTGATTTATGTCATTCCCAAAAATATAATACAATATTTTCCAGCATTACTTATTATAAATGTACATGTACGGATCTAGGCTTTCCTTTGCCCGGAAGAAAGATTTGTCTCTCCTCCATTTCCTCCATTTTTCCCATCAGTCCAATAAACCCAACAGTAATAAATGTATCTTGCATACGTTGTTTTACACTCGCGTATACAACAGTATAAATATTTAGTAGAAATACGTAAATCCTGTACTTACTAACTACCATTAGCAGTTTTTAAAGTGTGCATTCTAATTTTAGTACTGTATTTATAATATTATATGGTGTTCAAGTTTAATCAATATACACAAATACAAAGCTAATATTGGTATAGGCCTATAGTGTATATTTTCTACACTTATTTACATTTCTTTCCCAAGTAAAATTTTCGACACCAATAGTGCCCCCTCTAACCCGGCGCCCGGGGCAGTCTGCCCCCCCCCCTCCCGCCTGCCCTCTGGTAGATCCGCCTTTGGAAATTAATTTCAAAAAATCTGTTCTATTACCGTAAGATTGGGTTACACGGAACACGTGGGATGACTTCGGACATATCTGCACAGTGTTTATTTTCTATGTGTGTAAACTGGGAGTGAATACTAACTTAATTTCACGTCGACATTCATAATTTTGTATATACCTCCACAAATTTATTTTCTCAATGTTGTCACATGTGAAGAAAGTATTTTTTTTTTAATGGCCTAAGTCACCCACGTGTCCAAAGTCGCCCCATTTTACGGTACCAGTTCTTTTTATAAAGGTGTACCTCCTGATAACGGTTACATTAATTAAATGTAACGCAAAGCGCTTAATGTTACTTCAGTTATGTTAAAAATGTTTTACGACTTCGTAGCCGCAGCTGAAAATTTCTAGAATTTTACACGCAGTAGACGAGAAGCTTGTTCCTGCAGTATCTCGCCTATTATTTTTGCTGGATTATGAAGAGGGTGATCTATAAGTCGAGGTGAATTTTCCTTACATATTTTTCGTGATTTCACAGATACTGACAAAATAGTTCCGTAGTTCTTATTTTTAACACCCTTAAGTGTGTTAATAAAAATATACATTTGTTTACTTGAAAAAAAAAATGGAAAATAACTCATTTCTTTCGCTACACTAAAAAATAATGCGTTAAATTTTAGACGTTCAAAATCGATTCGCGATACTAACTGGCATTAGTCAAAGCAGAATTATTGTGCTTTAAGGCAACTGAAAAGTTCACCTTCGCCTTAAAGCTGTTGATTTTCACATTGAAGATAAAACTTAACATGGACAGAAAGTGGAACGAACACCAGCTGTGTTCAGCGTTATGACAGTGTGTCGTACATTATAAACTTCAATAATTAGAGCCCCTCAGTTTTTTGTGAAAAGAATTCTGCAACAACTTGTTTCAATGCCTTATGTACACACATGCAGCCCTGCTTCACGGCCAGTGATTGGCTGGTTTTAACTCTCGGCGTCTAGGGTTTTACCCGCAAATCACAGACGTGTGGTGTAGCAGTAACCTTGTTCCTGTTGGCACAGTCAAATGGGCCACGCCTGTACAATAATACGTTCTGCCAATAATCATGAAGCAGACCTGCAGATGTGCACTTAAGGCATTGAAACAAACAGTTGTAGAATCCATTTCATCAAAAATCGTGGGCTCTATCAATTATATATGTTTATTCAAGCAGACAGCATCTGCTCATTGGCTGCTAGCTGGCGCAGTGTTACCACACGGTTGGGCCTGAATTTAGTTGCTTCTTTAATATTCGCTTTGCCTCCTCATAAATGTGTCATATAAAACAAAATCAAATTGTAAATGTGACATAAATGTAGAGTAGTTTTTATCCTATCTCGTGATGAAACAAAACGCGAATTCTTCATGTCTCTGCTCGTGCCTCTAGTCTAGTTGCGGCTGCGCACATGCACACGAGGATAGCGATGATACTGGACAAGCCTTGCAAGGTCGGTGGGAAGGCCGTCTGTGGACTGCTCCGCCCACAGCTTCGTGTGCCGTGTACTGAGGTTCCTCAGCCTAGACTGCGGGGCTGGTCTATAAGGAGGGGGAGGGGTGCTGAGGCAACAACGCGGTGGTAATTTGTATTCCGAGAATAAGCCGTGTGTCATCGTAACCTGACCCGGCGGGCGCCACGACTCCATGGGTGCCGTCCCGAAGAACAACGCGGAATTACCGGCTCCAGAGGAACAAAGGAGGAACCGGTCAGGAGGCAGAGATTCCCGCGGATTCCAGGAAAACCGGTCGAAACTCATCGCAATCGGGATAAAAAAAAATATCTTTATAAGCCTTGGGTCTGTTAAAACTATGTAGCAAGAGCCCATAAAACTGTCACTCCAGAACTATAAATACATCATTTTTATGGGTGCTAGTGACAGTAATGCAGGCCAGAGAAAACAAAAGTTTACTTACTGTAATAAAATGTATGACGCAAAAAGAGAGGTTGAAATGTAACTAACCAAACCCCAAACAATGAGTGGGAAAACAAGGTGTTTACTCGGATAAAATTGAATGGGCGAGATGAAGAAGGGAAATATTCCACTTTGGCCAACTTTCGGGAAAACAGGAAAAACTGTTTTGACACTAAACTGAAGGTTGAATAGGAAAACTTACAATTAGACATTTGTTTGTTAGGATTTAAGGAAATGGAACATTACCTGAAAAACACAATATGTTTTATGTACTGAAAGTTACAAGCATTCAAAGTTGAAGGAATGTTTTCCTTATTAATCTCACTGAGTCGTGTGCACTCTGAAAGTCAATGAAACAATAATTTACATATGTTTTCATAATACAAGTATTGTTAATTACTTTTTATGTTATAATACCTACACTGTACTAGCCAAACCTTTACAGTGTCATATGTTGTACATTTACAACACTGTAGACTACACAAACAAAAGAAACACTACAGCAGCGACTCTCGCGGCGAATAGCCAATCATGCCATAACGCTGAGGTTAATAAGGGAATAATTTCCTTCTACATGTAACTTCAGAATTCAAAGTCCAATAGCAGTGCAAGGATTTTAGAATATTTTCCTTCTTTATCTGATTCAGTGAAGCTGTGTGTAAAGTACAACTTGGCTATGTCAGTTCATTCACTGTAAAATGTGGAATGCTTTCCTTTTTCATGTCACCCATTCAATTTTACTGTACATTCAGTGCATTGTTAAGCTATCCTTACCACGGTTACGTGAGACGGTGAAAGCTGGCACAGAATTGCAGAAACGTCTGATGATATCCTTCGGAATTTCGTACAATATTTACTGCAACTGCAGCTTAAAATTCTGTTGGCAATATGATAGCTTCAGAAGACTAAGTGGTCTACCTGGTGTATGCATGGTGTTGTAGGGTGTTACGCGAAACTGTTAAATTTATTCCAAAGATTCTATCTATAAAAAGATAACTCCTTTCAGACTATGATTCTATTTTTAATCGTGGTGAGGTCCAGGGGACCGCATGCCACTACAAGGATCCTCTTTGGGCAATCATACACCATGATACTGATTACGGAATGTGGTTTCAGCTAATTGCCAACCCTCAGTTTCAATGGACCGGAGGAATGAAGGATTACATGAAATGAGACTCTACAGAAAGAGCAGCGACGGAATGCAAAGGCAGGGGAAACGGGAGTACTCCAAGAATGTCCGCCGACCAACGACAAAGTCCTCCGCGTTTCCCACATGCAAAAAATCTGAGAGCAGCTCCACCTGGGATCAAGCCCGTTTCGCCTTGGTGGGATGTTAATGGTCTATGGTCTAACCACTCAGCCGCAGCGGCGCCCTAGACTATTGCTGCAGCATGTTTATTATAATCATGATTTTAGGACATCTCAAAACTGCTCAAAAACACCACTCGCTTTCGTAAGAGACATAACAGAAGCCTGTGGCTATGTTGGTCTTAGCCGTAACTTCAAGTCCAAAGACTACTCTGAAAGCACTGCACGCTGCAGTTTAACGCGATGCTGTTTACGTCAAGCGAGGCAGCCTGACCCAAGACTAGTAGGTAGTTCCACTGATTCTGCCTCTGAAACGCAGGAAAGTTCATCCGGTACATAGGCTGTTAAAATGTCAGTAACTGTTTTCTACAGTATATGCATGCTACAAAACATTATTTTGGAGTACTTATTAGTGAGTAATTAATAAAATTTAATGGAAAATTTTGAAAATTGAATTTTAAAAAAGAATTTAGGGAACTACATCAATTTTGAATTTATATATTTTGTTATACAAGTATTAAAATTTAACATAGTCGAACATGTAATCTAACAGCTCAAACAATTATTTGTCGTCAGGATGGCATGAGATAGGGCCAACATTTTTTGAGAACTTTTTTTATTTTATTTTAATTTTGAGTTAAAATTTGAAGCTGCTATACCTGTAAGATAATAACTCATCTGTGCATCAGATGCTTATTTCACAGAAATTGCTGACTGTCATTTAATTTGTGGTAAAAAAAATTATTGTTATTTTTTTAATCAAATATAATTTACCAGTTATAAAAATTTCGTATCATGCCATGAGACCACAAAATATTCCCAAAATCTCGGGGAAAAAATCGTGCTACTTGAACAGCCTTAAGGGCACCGCCTACCCGCGCGTCAGAGGCTCAAAAGCGACGGAGCAGTAAGGTCGACCTTGAAGCGTGCATCAAATACCACGTCGCCTCAACGAGCCAAGCACTGAACTAGCGTGCAAGGTTCTCGCCAAACGGTTTTTACTATGGGACACTAAGCGGTGACCATATAATTTTATTGGTGGATAGTCTGCAACTAAGTTCAGTGCAGGTCGCAACCTGAGTTTCACATATATCCGGTTAGTACATTTTGAATTATGGCAGTCTGAAAATGCTGTTTTTAGTCATGTTGGAGGGCTTAGAAACTGTGTTTTTAATGAACGTGGCGTCTTAAAAATGAGGTTCCGACCTTGTTTGAAGTTTGTTTTCTTTTCGTACGTTGGCACAATGGGCACAAGTGGAATAGTTTCGTAGAAAAAATCTGTTTACGAACACGCGGCAACGTATTTGAAGCGTGAGGTAGTCGGCCGCCTTAAGGTTACGTCACAAGCGACAGGCCACGGTGGCCGAATGGTCAGATCTTTCACCTCCCACCAAAGCGATGCGGGTTCGATTCCCGGGGGAGGGGGCAGTCCCCGGGTTTTCGCATATGGGAATCGTGCCGGGCGGCGGGCGATGGCGCATGTCTGCAGGTTTTCTCGGAGATCTCCCGTCTCCCCCGCCCTTTCATTCCGGCGCTGCTCCATATTCACCTCATGTCACCCCTCTCGATGTTTAGCGCTGACCAAAATTTCTCGCTCACTTATAAGTGACAGGTCTTGAAACTGAGTTGGCCAACGAAGCAGTATTGACATGAGGTGATAATGCCTCTGCCGAGAAACGCAAGAGCCAATTGCATTGCACCACTATACTCGTTCTGGCGCCACGTCACTAAGCTGTAATTCTCGTTCTGTGCGTTGTCCAGTGTCCCTCCATATTCGAGTACTGATGGTATCAGTGTCCAGTAAAAATTTGGATTCATCGTCATAAAAGGTGTGTTGTGATTATTTTAATCGCTTATAAGGCCAGTCATGTAATAAAGAAAAGAAAACCCACATTTTCTAATAGAGTCAACACGGATTAACAAACAGATCAGTTTCTTGTCGTTGAAAAAACAATATCCATTCCTTCGAAAAAAAATTGTTGCTTTTGGTCTAGCTCAAATGTAGTATTTCTCAAATATCGTAACTTTAACCACTCAACCGTAATTAAATTTAATTTATGGTGCCGATAACGAAGTAAAATTACATATATCAGAATGTACGTACAATGAGCAAGATTGATTGAACGAGTTGAAATTTGTTAGTTGGCTTAAGAGGCCTTAGAAATCCTGCGTCAGGTTTTCACCACAGCGATTCGGGCTCAAACCCCGACGCAGAGGAAACTGTCATAGCAGTTTGTTAACGAATTATTTCATCATTCGCTAGGAGCGATTACCGGAAACCATAGAAAACATAAATCTAGATTACGAGAGCCCGAAATCGAACTTGAGTCCTCTCGAATACGATTTCGTCCAAAGTACTTACCGTTGCGCCTCCTTGCTGAGTCCAAACTGCTAGTAATATTAATAATAGGCATAGCTGTAGCCTGACAATTTTAGTCAAATAAATTGGTTAGGTTATATGATTTAGCATACAAAGTTCCTGTTTTTTGTTTGTTGGTTTTTTTTTTTTTTCAGTTCAATATTTGTATTTTTGGTAAATAACGAGTTTTTCTACTTAAGAAAGTGTTCACATTGAATCTGTATTTCCGAGCCAGGTGGATGAGTGGTAAAACACTCGCCTCGTATTCGGCAAGACCAGGGTAAGGTAAACTATACTACGGGTTAGAAAGAAAATGTGTATCCTTATGGGAGAGTTTGGAACAGGAAAAATTTCTGCCGCTAGATTCGCTGCTGTCGCTAAAGGACCATATAAATACGAAACCGTAGTCAAACTAAATTTAAACAACATTTGAAATGGTAGACGTCATATAACATAATTTTGAAGTGAAAAAAAAATTACTTGTTTTTTAAATTATAAACTTAATGTAACTTAAATTTCAGAAAAGCTCTGTGGTTGGTCAGTTTGCACCCATTACCGGTACCAGCGCTCAAGCCGCTGAAATGTTCCCCGTGACAAAATTTTTAACATTGATCTTTCTAACCTGTAGTTGACTTAACCTTAACCCGGGTTAGGTATTCAACTCCGGCCATTTTGATTTCGGTTTTCCAGGATTTTCTGAAATCACTCCAGGCGAATTCTGGGAGGGTTCCGTAAATAGCCCTGGCCGATTTCATTACGCTTGCCCTAGTTTATAACTACCAGTCCTGTGAAGTTGTTCGAGGGGCTGCACTGAGAGAAAGAATTGTTTCATTATACTAAATATATTTGTTTGGGTGATGTTTGCTTCAGCTAAACAATATTTTGTTGGTAATGCCAAGCTTGGAGTCCTTCAAACAAAATTAATTATTTCCCTCGACCAAATTATTCATTTAAACGCAATTTGTTTGTGCCAAACGTATATTTGGTTACTACAGGACGTCGAATAAATATTTTGTGTAAACAAACAACTCGTTACAACTTGTCAACAAAATAATATTGTTAGTTATAAGTGAAGTGCTTTGTACCAACAATT
>PNEQ01074080.1:0-29810 GCA_003012365.1 Medauroidea extradentata
TATATATATATATATATATATATATATATATATATATATATATATATATATATATATATATACACACACACACACACATACACATATACACACACACTAGCTAGCCGGCTGCGGCGTTGCCCGCGTGAAATTATGTAATGTAAACAGCAACTCGGGATAAAATATGTGATGAACGCATTTAACAGCTAGCGTACTCAAAAACAGTGAACTATAGTTAACTGTCTTAGCTCAATGTGAAGAGCTCGCGCAATATGCTCATAAAATGTCATAGTAATTCCCATCGCAAAGTCTTGCACGGGATACGAACCCGTAACCCCACCCCTTCCACACTTCAAACTTTATACAATACCTGAGTGAATGTTAAAGGCATGCCGTGATAATTATTTCGTATGTAGTGGCTAGAGTCCAAAGAGGTATTATTTATGAGTAGGTTGGCAAAAAGAAACGACTGTTGAATTATTTCTTCGTGATCATTATCTTTTTTCGGGATACTGTAACATTTTACTGCTTTTCATCCACTTAATATTCGAATTTCATAAAAACCTGAATTTTGTTTGTAGATAATTACATAAACTTCATTCTTATCAAAAATTATCTCGATATCTCAACGGGAATAAGCGGCACAGATGGTTATTTGAAATCACAATTTATTTTTGTAACAGATTTCAAGGACGAATTTCGAAATATCCTGAAATTTATTTTTTTATATTCACGTAAGATTTATTTTTTAGCAAAAACCATTTCAATATTTCCACTGGTTTAGGAGATAAGTGGGATTAATTTAAAAATACGTTTTATTTTTTAAGAGCTCTCAAGGACGAATTTCGAAAAATTGTAAAATTACTTTTTAGATGTTTACTTAAGCATCATTAAAAAATCACCTCACTATCTGAAATGGTTTAGGAGAAATCACGGATTAATGAAAAACACATTTTACGGCTTTTCACCCCCTTAATTTTCGAATTTCGCAAAATAGAAAATGTTTCGAATATGCATTTCTTTGGGCGATATTATGAAGTTAAAAAATTTGTGATAGCATTCCCGGTTAATGAGATATCAAAGATTATTTTAAAACACATTTCCCCCCTTTTTACCCTCTTAATTACCGAATTTCGAAAAATCCTTTCTTAGTGGATGTCTACGGGGCAAGTGAAAGCTTCCCTCAAAATTTCATGTTTCTAGGTACAGCGGTTTGGGCTGTGCGTTGATGAGTGAGTGAGTGTGCATGTCAGGACACTTCATTTTATATATTAATATATATATATATATATATATATATATATATATATATATATATATATATATATATATGACACACAAAATATACTGTAAACGGGGATTACTTTGTGACTGCATGGGTGAATGTGACCTTAAATAATTTTTAGGTTTTTCGTGTAAGAAATAAGAAATTATATTTTAATAATAAAAACTATTTATTTAAAGCTTCCATTAAAATTTAAAAAAAAATACTATACTATCAGTAATATAATCATTACTTGTGTCACAAAGGCACTCCCAGGTGTCACAAAATAACCCCCATTTACGGTGTTAATGTATACAGGGCGTTTCTTAACTTACGTTACAAAATTTGGCAGGTATTTCCTAATGAAATGAAATATATTTGCCCGATGAAATTTTGCCTAACGCAATTCTAAAGGGAGAAATTACCATTGAAAATAAAAATTTTAAATTGCATTTTGGCAAAATATTTGTATTTTGTCACATGCGCAGAAGCATATTATCGCTCTGTCTTATATTCACTTTACGATCAGCACTCACCTATGACTGTATTCAGGCTACGGCGGAAGTTACTATACATGAACCATCGCCGGCGTTTCGATAGCTAGCTCCCGCTATATATAAAGTCTTCCTTCTCACCTCACCGCTCACTGTAGTTTGTTACATTTAGGCTACATTAAGCTTAAGGAAGTTGTTTTAAGACGGCGTGGTAATATTTCAGTTCTAAAAGCATCAATTTAAAATTGTAGATTTCACGAAGCAATTAAAAAAAACAGCAAGGTGAAAGAATGTACTATCCATGTTTGGACCACACACTTGAATTACAATTTTTAGGTTACCTTGTACTGCACCTGTGTTGCATTTACCCGCACTTCCCCCTTTTCATCTAAAATCACTCATTTATCTTTGCATAAACATTCGCAAGCGCACGCAAACCAAACGGCAAACCATAGCTTTCTGTCACTAAATTTTTTGGGTTCTCTGTTTCGAACCTTCACCTGTTATCCCACCCTCCCCTCACGTTTTAATTTTATTATTTATTATTTTCTTCTCAATTTTTTAATATTGTTGGTAGAGACCTTCCCGAGCGCACGCGCAAGAACTCGCCAAAAGTATTTTTATATCGAACAAACATTCGTTTTTTATTACAGGTGAGCAGATGATGTAATTTGCTATACGAATATCTCACAAAGGCCGCGGGGCTGTCATGGTCAGACTATAGGTCATTCGGAATAAAGTAAGCACTAAAGATTTAACATTTGAAAAAAAAAAAAATCACTAGCCGTTACTGCATATATAAGTCAACATTAACCATAGTTACATTATTGTTTGTATGGTTGGTACCGAATCATTGCATGTAGTTCCGTGTACTTTCTTATTTGAATACAACATTACATTAGTGAAAGAACATAAAATACAATCGACCTCTCCGTATACCATATACTTCAAAATATATATTTATGATCTTATTGACATACCTACTGACTGTGATGTATTACTTGATTATCTCCAGCAGAAAGTGATGTAACCGCCCGCCCGCTGAATTCAAAACTGTCGTTGACACATTGCCTCTAACGCTCGCGCCACAGATGTAGTTCAAAATTCCACCGACAGGTGGCGCCAGAGTTAGGTTTTCGCCGCTTCGCTTGCTGTGTTTGTCCGTTGTGTAAGAAATATGGGTTTCTGATGAACACATTTAAAAGTATTAAAAGTAACTGTTTGTGAATGTCGTTGCTAAATGATGTGAAGTCATTAGTAATCTGTAATTAGTTTTACGATCGCCAGCCTGAGCATGTGGAATTAGAAATAGCATTTCTTTTCTGTTTCGCACATTCAGAAAGTACATTATTTATTGTTTTTGTAATAGCGACGTCGTCGTTCATGGCAGTATGTTGAACGGAACTTGAATTCTTTAATTGCGTGTATCGTGTGTGTTTATAGTGGCGGTTTTGAATTACAAATTACTGTACTATGCATGCATTTACGAGATAAGTAACGACAACAGTATATGTCGTAACCAATTAGAGTCGATGCAGAGAATACAGTGTTGTAAGACGTTAACTCGCAAGTATTTATAACTAAGATTACTATTGAGTATAGCATATATACATCGCCCATTCATTTAACGAGTAGATATTATAGATAACATTTATCGCAGCAGTGTAATGTAAATGTCAACATTGTACAAGCCCATTTAAATAAATGCACGCGGAAATGTTTATGTTTACATGCATCGGAATGATATGAGCTGGCGGAAAATAGAACTGAACCAGGGCTTTTTTGAGTGCTCACTTTATCCCGAATCACCTATACTCAGATCCTACAAGGAGAATCGGGTTCGATTTCCAGCGGTGTCATTCCTTATTTTCGCACGTGTAAAACGTGGTGGACGTTGTCTTTAACCGCAGTTTACTCGTAGTCCTCTCGTTTCCTAAGCCATTGAATGCATTCCGTCTCTTACTCATACTTATTTCATGCAACACTGTAACAGCGTTCAAAACATCACTGCCTGCGCTGGCCAAAATCTCTGCACTTCACTTTCGTTAAGCATAACTTGGGAGAACATCATTTAAATTCCCGGTTTGGTTTTAAAAAATCACTACATACATGTACTCGGAATTTCATGATAATGGCTTCATAACTGATTACTCGCCCTTCAAAAATGCATTGAAGTCGTGACGTCGCTTGATATTGGCACGAATGATCCGAATGCACCCTGCAGTACCTCCTTCGACCAGCTAGTGCAATCGCGATTTTCAAGAAACAAAAGATGTAATACAATTACAAACAAAATAGTTGTCAACAATTGTTTAGCGCTTTTCTGATTATTTAAGACAACGTGTTTGAATTTTGCACACGCCAATGGCCATGTAAATTTATTTGAGAAGTCAGTTAATGTATCGTTAAATACAGTACACTCGAATTCTTACTATATTTATATCGTACAGCTGTTTCGTACGGCAATTTAATTTTGCTAAGAATTGCAACCACTACAATAATTTTAATCCAATGTAAATACTTAGCATTAACTTTTATAAAGGTTTTGTTCCGATTATGAAAACTATGTTTTTAATTTATTGAATGCATTCTCGTTGACTTCATTCATAAGATGCAACACAAATTATGTTGCTAAAATAAAGAATGGAGCTCGAATCTATCAAAATACAATTCGTCTCAATGTGGTTTAGGATTCAAGAGGAATAATGGAAAATGAAGTGCTCAAGGGTAAGTGGACAAAGGCTTTTGACAAGAAATTGGAACAAAATTCATGTGAATGCTAAAACAGTTCCTCGTACCGGCCATGACAGTTACTTTTCCCATTTCTTACATATTTAAAGTAATATGTTCTCACTCTAAAACGTAATCAGTGATTACTAAGTAACTTATAGTGGGTTTTCATTGATTTAATTTGTTGAAACTGATTCAGTTGGAGTCTGTGAGGAACCATTCGAAATAAGTTCATATTTCCATATTACAATTTAATTTATGATCTCGGTTTTTACGATATTTTAAGCTGTACTATCTAACTAAGCCTTATAGTTCAGCCTTTTTCGACTGCTTTGCCATACTATTTGGTACTTTACTAAACACTCTGTGAAACTTTAATTTGTTCCCGCCATGCAAACACTTGACAAAACTACTGTTCAAAGAGGCATAGCCACTGGTATTCTAGGAACCTTTGCCAAGCACTTCATAAAATATTTTAGCTACAGTCAACGTATTGCAACGTTTCACAATCAGCCAATTTAAACAGATAATAGACGCTCTATTTGATTCCATTTTAAGTATACGAATTTGCTACGCTGAATCCAAACTTAGCCCTCACTATTCGCGTAACTAACTTATGGAATAACTATTAATCCGTACTGTATAGTTTTAGTGATTGCTGCTGTGTTATGCAAGAGTTGTTTTAACTACATAAATTGTGGGAATATAATTTTTTTTTTACTTAGGACTAGTTCATTGGTAGGACTGCTGTTATCATGAATCGTAGCGGTGACGGAGTTACTTTATTTAGTTCCATCTCTAGAGATGGTATTGGCAGTAAAGACCTAAATCATATTAGTGGAGTTTATTCAACCATATGAGATGCTATGGAGAAAAATATTCCGCGTAATGTAAGAATTTTAAAAAAATAAAATTTTTTAGTAATTTAAAATTTAATTATTTAATCCACTTGTCAGGCTTACGTAAGCGACGGCAAATAAAATTTAAAAAAAAAAATGTTACAACACGAATACGTTTCTGTAAAAATGTAAGTATTAATTTTTTGCTGTTTTATGGAGTTTTGGAAATTTCAGGGTAACGTGCATCGCCAAGGTTAATGTCATTGTAAAGGCAACATACGCTTAATAATGGTTACTATCTTCGGAGCCTAGTTTTATAATATACCAGCCATAATATTAGCATGCCAGAGTATGGGGAACTGAATACAATTGGGACTATTTATTTGTATAGCGGCAAACACAAATGAATTAAAGTCGGTCGCTAGTATTCTACTAAAATGTAATGACACCTACAGCTTAAAATCAATTGCTAAAATTGGATTAGTTTTACAAATACTGATAATAAAACTAAGTATCGCGGGATTTAATACTCAGAAATTAAACACATTCAGAATCGGGCACATATCTAAAACTGTTCATTATTTTTTAAAATTATCTTTGCCAACTTTGTCCGTTAATCAATTTGTGTATCGTAAGATTTTTCAAAAGTTCCCGAACCATAATTTCACGTAAGGAAACACAATTATTTGGTTTTGTATCTAGCTAGCTTATTTTGAAATTAATTGCTACGGAAGCGCGTATCGACATAGTTTCCATAGGCAAGCACCCTATTATCATTGCCGCTTCTAATTTTTTGTACTGACGCCAATGTGAGCATTCCAGAAGAGCTTATTTTTTCTTCTAATCCAATCCAAAGTTGATTAACATTGCATGTGATGGCTAATTGACTTCATAATGTACAGAGATGCGGTATAATTTTGACGGTTATTGTGTTTGAGACATTGCTACAAAGTATGTAATTGCAGCCGTACTGCAGAGAAGAGTCCTTCATTGGCGACTTAAATGTCCACTAGCGTACGAAGCATTACGCAACTTGGAGTTGTAATCATTGCGACATTGCCCGAGAGCGAAGTAGATTGCATCGACCAGAGTGGAAGTGTAATTATACTTAAAAATAAATTAGAATGCTGCTGATTGTTCCCCGCCTTGTGCTGGAGTCACAATAGCACGGCGGACGCAACGCGAAGGGTGCGATGCGACATTAAATTTTCTCGTTGTTGTGAACGTTAGTTTGGCTGCAACGGGACGAATACAAAAAAATTAAATGTAAATAGATCCTTACACTACATCCCTAATATCATGTATAACCGTCATTACCACTTATATTATTTTATTATTTTCCCGTTTTAATGCAATATATTTTACAAACCCACTGACACTTCCACTTGGAAAAATACAGTTACAACACAAGTTCGCACAAAAATGGTAAGATTTACATATAATATAAAACAAAAATCGCTCGTAAAATAAAATAATACCACTTACTACCGACTCAATAGTTTCACCATCAGTTAGACACAAAGTTAAAATCAATGTTTCAGCTTTGCCGCGTCCGCGACACGAATGAGATAAAGATACTTCCTATTCAGACGTCGAGTCACGCCCGCGGATTTTCTCGCGCAGACATCATAAAAGCCTCGACGCTGACTGGCTGACATGTTATTTTATTCGCATCGCACCCATCGCGTCAAATGCGTGGCGCTATACTGATTCCAGCATTATCACGTGAGATTTCTGCAGTCTCTTGACCACATCTCGCATCAATATAACAGGTTTTAAAACATATTTCAATGGCAATGCTTCGCTGAAAATGTTTTCATGCCTTCCAATCACACAACGCCGTGACACATGAGCTGTCCCTGCATAGAAACTTTTCGATTTCTTGTAGTTTAAAAATTATTACAAATGTTGTTCTTAAAAAACATACTGGGCAAAAAATTCAATTCGATTAATGTATGTTATCGTGGTCATAAATTAACTTATTGGAGAGTTTAAACAAATACTTATTACGTGCTACGATAATTTTGAAGGGAAAAATCAAATGAATAAACCATGACTCGAACCCGGGTCCTTAAACTTCCTGGCAGCACATTTAACACTTTAACAAACTATTACTGAGTGCTGCTAAGCTTTTTTTTTTTTATATCTTTTCACATTCAGAACGTCAAATAGTATTAAAATTTTATAATTTTAGAGAACTTTTCTTGTACGTACAATTCACACGATTCCTACAAAATGTATTCTAATAGGTTGTTACTTGTGTATAACTTATCATTTCCGATAAACACGTGATTTTTGTTGACTACGAAGATTTCCTAAGTTTTAGGTCAAAGAAAATCCTAATAACGTTTTAAACAAATACCTATACAAGGATTTTGTAGAACTTAAATAGAGTCTTACGATGGAGGTACAAAGAAATACCTTGTAACTTTTACAAAAAAAAAAATTTACAGTTTTGCAGTTAATATTGGACAAACGGAGGGTAATTACACACATGTATTGTCAAACTTAAATAATAAAAACCATACAATAAAAATGCAAAACAATCAGTATTCGAGCAAACAAAGAAAATAAATTATGCGCCAATCAAAACATTTTTTAAAAAATTAGAGAAAGCATTTAAGAGCCAACAGAAAAAAAAAAAAAACAACTTTAGTATGGGTGACAGTAATCTATATAA
The DNA here is from genome assembly GCA_003012365.1 of Medauroidea extradentata. Classification (NCBI taxonomy): domain Eukaryota; kingdom Metazoa; phylum Arthropoda; class Insecta; order Phasmatodea; family Phasmatidae; genus Medauroidea; species Medauroidea extradentata. The sequence continues at coordinate 7,987 of PNEQ01074080.1, forward strand.
ATTATAAACTGAAACACTCTAATGACTGAAAACATGAAAATCTAACGGCAAAACACAAAAAGAAAAGAAAATGACACGCACAAATGTAGGATTAAAGGGAAAAAACAAACAAATTAATCTGTAAGAGACAATACACCAACACAAACAAGACACAAACTTAGGAAAAACGCATGCATAAGCAACATTGCAACACAGACAGGACACAAACACAGAAATCACAAATTTCAAACAACACAGCAAAGATACGAGACGAGATATGAGAACAGCTTGGTGTTTCGGGAGCTGATGTCTGAGCCCGTAGTCAAGTGCAGCAAGACTTTTTTGTATTTTATGTCATTTCGGATGACCGATCGTTTCCTTTATTTCTATACTGAAATGTTTATATATTTTTTTCTTTTAGATTTCAGTCAGTCAGGCAATGTAAGAAGTACAGTTAAGAGTTGGTTTGCTTTACGTGTGAATGTTACCCTGACAATACTACTGCACCTGGCGGCTAGGTCACTAACTAAATCAAACCTCCTATTCGCTGTTACTACCACTGCAATGTTTAAGGATGTTCATGTGCGATAAAATCATAATTTTATATGTTTATGAAATAGTGTTAGTTTTGTAAACGATACTTGTGAGTACAGTTTCCTCTTACAAAACAATTTTAGCTTTCATAGTTTTCTCATGACGGTGAGATAAAGTCAAAATTTGCTTGTTACACTGCCGTGCAAATAGTGAAACCAACTGACATATTTGAATAAAATAATTCAAACTTGTGATATTACATCCCATGAGCTATGAAAAAAAGTATTTCAAAGAATATAATGTAATATTTCGAATTCAAAAAAATCGCAAAAGTACAGGGAAAAAGTTGAAAACTTAGCAAAGTTCACAAGATTTTTTAAAAAGTTTTACCACGTAACCCGTGGCATGTTATTTCACTGTGAATTATTTCACTTACGTAAGTCAATTGGTTTTAGCTATTTGCATGGCAGCATAACATGTCAATTTTCACTTTGATGTATGAGAATTTTATACGAATTTAAATTGTTTCGTAAGAGGAAACTGTATTCACAAATATCGTCTACAAAACTTACACTATTTCATATAAATATCAAATTATGTTTTTATCGCACTTGAACACCCTTAAACAACGTCACTGTGTTGCTTTCGTTGACGGTTATATTGAGCACTATCTAGTCAACAAGAAGGCCAACTTTCCGCGCCAGGGTTCATTTTAGACTCATTCACGAGCGTGATCACTATTTGTATACAGAACTCCAACGAGCATATAACAACACAGTTGCTACTCAACATTATAATTAAAATACTCTTATTTCACTACATTTCTGCGTAAATTAGAAGATATTCACTCTACGAAATTAGCGTTAGTCGGTTGTACGTTACTACCCGCATCAGACAATTATTTACTGAAAGTAAAATTTTCACTTTTTTGAGTAAGGCGTCATGAAACAATTCATTGCATTCTTTCTTACTTACCTATTCTTGATTAGTCTTCTGTACAGGTACATTTAATGAAATATGTAGGCGTAACGTTATGTTCCATTTCCTTTTGTCACAATATAATATGGATAACGTATTTCGAAGCACTGATTTGTTTCGAATGTTTCAAGTGAATGTCAATTTAAATATCCCAATCACCTTCGTCAGCTGTTATACGACGAAGCAGACATGGAATATTGTGTTGCAACAATTGCAATTCAATTGCATAAATTAAAATCAATTTATATTGTTTTAATGATAAACATTAACACTACACACTTATTAACTGTATTTTGCGTAAGTTACGTGTTGTAAATATATTGTTTTAGTATAATTTGATGCAGTTGTAATATCGAAGGTATAGAATCAACACTCCGGGCATATTGAATTATATATGAATAAATAAATATATATATATAAATTCGATTTGGTAAGAATCAGCGGACACCCTAGCTAATCAGCAGTTACTCCATGACTGGTTTAACTTACTTGTTATGTGATCTTATCTTATTCTCCATGCGCTTACGCTTTGAGCAAATATGCACATGCTCGAAGGGTCTAGGCAGAGAAGTAAACTAAGTCAGTGGTTTATCGCCAGTAATCTAAAGCCAGCCCCACATAGGACGATTTTTTTTCACGAGTTTTTCAATTATTTCGGCTAAGGGCTCGCCAACGATATATAATGAGTAGAATCCACGATTTTTGGTGAAAAGAATTCTGAAACAATTTGTTTCAATGCCTTATGTGCTCACATGCAGCTATTCTTCATGGTCAGGGATTGGCTGATTTTTAACTCTGAGTCTCGGGGTTCTAACCGCAAGTCACGGATGTGTGGTATAGCAGTGATCTCGTTCCTGTTGGCACAGTCAAATGAGCCACGCACGTGCTATTATACATTCTGCCAATAACCATGAAGCAAGCTTAAGTTGTGCTAGCAAGGCATTGAAGCAAATTGAGGACTTAACATTCAAAAGGGACTAAGAACCATTTTCGACAAAAATGAGTTAGATACATAGAAAGGTGCCAAAACATAAGTGCTATCTCCTAGTGAGATTCATGTACGCCGTACATCAGCACAGTTTCATTGTTGGGGTAGCATCAACACATTCTAATTCATTGAAAAAATATATATTTATGTTCATAAGTATTTTGTATTAGTTACTATTCCATTGCTTCTATTTACTTCTTTCCAATTGTAAAAAAATATGTGAACGCATTTGGATAGTTCCTTGTTCATTTTTTTGTCGCAATATACTGTTTTCGTCATTATCTCGAAACTTACCTGTTGGCACTTAGCCCCTTATGAATGTTAAGTCTTCAATTGTTGCAGAATACTTTTCACCAAAAATACTGGGCTCTAATAATGAGGAATTTGCAGTCGCACAAAGTCGTGAAAAATCAGTAGGGACGGGGAAGTTTCGCGATTTAAATGTCCCGCGTGCTAGAATCCGGTGTCCTAAACACACTCAAGCCCGGTCTATTCGTTCATTGTCCGCTGTCACTGAGACTAGCAGCTAGTGGATGAATGGTCGGGGTTTGAGTACACACATTCATTGCATTCTCACGTGAAGGTCATTAAATTCGCGAAATGTCCTGGTCCCTACTAATTTTGCGCACTTACGCGCAAGGCCATAATATGTCGTACTTAAGGCTGCCGCCTGATTGACACTGGAACTACGTGCAGCGTGTTCGGAGTTACGTGTTTTTCTCAGAGACCAGTAAACGTGCATCCACAGTGCTTATCTACGAAAAGAAAACACACTTCAGACTACTTGTGAATGTGACTTGCAAGACGCCACGCACATTGGAAGCATTTTTTTAAAGACCTCGAACTTGGCTAAAATCGACTTTCTCACGCGGTTGTTTCACAAGATAAATGTCACGGATTTGTTTGAAATTGAAGTCTACAAGTACATTGGACTTTGTTACAGTGACGCGTTCAATAACATGACAGGGTCACCGCTTGAAGTCCCACAGTAAAAACGTTACGGCGGGAAAACTGCGCGCGCGTTTACAAATTTTCCTGTAGAGGCGATATGTCAATACATGTGCCGGCCGACGTCGCTCGTAGCGCCTAATCGATTTTCGCCTCACACACAAACCTACCCTTCACCAGGCGGCCACCTTAAGCGCCATTGTCAGAAGTCGTAATTCCGGCAGCCAAAGCAAAATATTAGTCGGCTTCACTTCCACGTATCAGGGAATCTCTTTGTTCAAAATGTTCTATATTGAACTTATTGCAGCGGAGATTTAAAAATTATGTTTGCGTCACTTTACATCTGTGCCAAGCCTAATCTCTTTTGCATTTACAGAAATTATGACCATAGCACACTCGCAGCTTAAATACACGAGGTTGTATTTAGTTCCATCTGCAACTGGAGGTGCAAGTGAAAATACGTTTTGTTTGCTCTGTACCAGCGCTGCGTTGGTACAAATATCTGCTAGTGACATTTAATCATTGGCTTGGTGTCTGTCATCCCCTTGAGGACTTCCCGTAAGAAAAGACCTCGACTGGCGCATGGACGGCGTTGCAGGGTGTCACACGTGTTTTTTTTCACGCGAAACCACTTAACTTATTCACATTATATTTATCTACGATAGGAATATACACTTGAAATTATGCTTATATATTTTTTTTTTTAATTCGCCATGCTTGATAATTTTCGGGTCTCTCAAAATTACTGAAAAAACTGTTTTTTTAGACTTTCGTAACTCTGAAAATACCAAATGAATTCGTTAACTGCAATGCAAGAGGTGTTGTTGGGCTTTACTCCAAACATTTAAAAAATAAAATTTTCATGTCACTATTTAAAGTCAGATAGGAAAGATTAAAACCTTGCACGTTATTTTAGCATAATGTCAATAAGGGCGATATGCTTCTTGTCGATCGTGGTACTCTGGCTCGTATAGCTTCTCTCTTCTCACGCGTGAAGCGCGGAAATTTGAAACCAGTGAGGAATCCTCTTAAGGGTGTTCAAGTGCGATAAAATCACAATTTTATATTTATATGAAATAGTGTTAGTTACATAGACAATACATCTTAGTACTGTTTCCTCTTGCGAAACAATTTTAACTCGCATAGTTTTCACATAGCGGTATTTCAAAGTCATAATTTGCGTGTTCTGCTGCCATGCAAATAGTGAAAACCAATTGACTTACGTTAGTGAAATAATTCACAGAGAATTAACATGCCACGTGCTAAGTAATGAAACATTTTTAATAAATCCCGTGAACTCTTTTTGTATTTTAAAAAATTGCTGAATTTTCAACTTTTTCTTGTGTTTTTGCGATTTTTTTTAACAATTCAAAATATTACGTTATAGTATTTTAAATTCTTTGTTGCATAGCTCATGGGATGTTCTATCACCGTAAATTATGTTATTCAAGTAGGTAATTTGGTTTTCACTATTCGCATGGCAACAGAACAAGCGAATTTCGATTTTTTCGCACCGTTATGAGAAAACTATGAAAGCCAAAATTGTTTTGTAAGAGGAAACTTTACTCACAAGTGTCGTCTACAAAACTAACACTATTTCATAAGGATATAAAATTATAAATTTATCGCACTTGAACATCCTTATGGCGCCCGCCTATTGGCCGTGTGTTTGTGCCAAGGGCGATGTTGGCCTGCTCATTTGGTGCGGCATCACCTCTACCGCAACACACAAACGGCGTGCAGTGGTATCGTAGATCACTCGCCTGATTGGCACTTTCAGTGGCGACCCCGTCTTTTTATCGGTGAAAAGTTATAAGCAAAGTCCATTGCATGCGCCTAGAGTAGACTCATACGAATCCCGCGAGTAGTCTTTCAGATATAACAGGTTGAAAAAGCTGTTTTTAGCCATTTTGAGGAGCTCCGAAATGACTTTTTCTAATCGACGCGATGTTTTGAAACGACTCTTCAGTCATCGTTTGGAGTGTATTTTCTTTTAGTACATCGACACACTGGGCATATGTAGAATAATTTCTTAAAAAAAACCTATTTACGAACACGCTGCAACGCATTTTAAACGCGTGGTAGGCGAGGCCCTTAAGGAATATCGTTGAGTGTGAGGCGGGATTTACGGACGTCCCGGGCGCCTGTGATGCTAGTTGAGTGCAGAGACGCCATTAGCAATCAGTCTGCTTGTCGGCGTGTCTGGGTGCGGGCAGGGTCAGAGTGCGGGGGTGACCCTTGGTCCATGGAGAGGGTGATCCTTCACCTCCCACCCTCCCCCCTCTACTGACGTGACAGCCACCCACACGCCACTGCGTTCGCTTTCCATATAGGCTTGACGTCTCAAATAAATCACTATCGGCAGTAGCTTTCCAGGAAAAACTACCCGTAAGGAGGAGTTGCGCCCGATATTTCGGGTTATTACTACTTTTGCTTTTAATGTACCGTAAGAGAAGATAGAGGGTACTACTTCGTACATTGTCCACTCTTGGCATTGCTCGAATACTATTCCTAAAACAAAACTAGCTGTTGCCCGCGAATTTATTCGCGTGGTTTCCAATTTCATTGAGTTGTGCAAAATTTCGGAGTAAGTTCTTCATTTTCACCATCTCTCCAAAAATTTACCCTCCCGAAAATTAAATACAATTAATTATTGTTTTTCGTATTAATTGACGGCACTTCAAATTTTATATAGTCGTAATATTAGTACTGATAATAATATTAAAACTAATAAGTAACTGTGCTTTTTAAATAAAAAAAAAGGATTTTATGAAACAAAAATCAATAGAAACTTTAAATTCTTGGAAATGATGTTAACGGACATTAATTACCACTTCAGAAACATTTTTAAACCAAAATTTTTTTTACTGTTTTTTTGGTAGCCTACTTAGTTATTTTTCTCTTTCCCAGTTTCACCTTTCCCGCCTCCGGCCTCCCTTTATATAATTTTTTGGACGCAAGCACAATAGCTCACCAAAGTTTGATAGCAATCGGGCGAATTATTTAGGAACACATACGTTACAGACTACAGACAGAGTATATATATATATATATATATATATATATATATATATATATATAACGTCATCTACAGGAAAGTAGCCCGCGGTTGGCACCTTTCACCGAGGATCCGGGTTCGATTCCAACGGCGGGGTTAGTCCACGGAATTTTCGTGTGTCGGAATCGTGCCAGACGATGGCGCTGATCGGTGGGTTTTCTCGGGAATCTCCCATTTCCCCACCCCATCATTCCAGCGCTACTCCATACTCACCTCATATCCTGTCTATAAAGTGCTGACGGATACCTCCTCAATCAACCCACAGGAAATACAGACTTCTTTCTTCACAGTGGTAACTTGTTAATACTAACCATGATAATCACATTGTAGCAACCTGAGTACTCTTTAGAACGTCGTGTGTGTGCCACATCAGGCGGAATATTTAGTAAATAATTCGTATATAGAGCTTACAGCAGAAAATGAACAATTCTTAGGTTGCGGGTTCTGATTCCCCATAAGACTCCTGTGCACTTTATATGTTTTCACATTTCGTATGGGCGTCTCAGGCAAACGTGTCAGCAATACGCTGTCTGCTACAAAATGCCACAGCGTCGCCTTATATCTGTTTTGGAATAAACTATAATTTATGCAACAAATAAGAATTAAGTCCTTCAATACTTGCTCTAAGTTGCATGATAAAATTTAACAGAAATATTTTTATTAAATAGTCGACTTAGAAAAATATTGCAAAACCATAGACTGTTCAAGATAAAGTGAGCTTTGCTTAAAATTTTATTAAAACTATTTTGTAATTATCTTTACAGATTTTAACATGAAAATTTCCCTGAAGAATAAAACCAATGTGAACATTCCCCCAATCAAAAAACTTAACATATTTGGCCGAAATAATATACAGTTTTTAATATAGTATAAGCGCTCAGGAGTGTTCAGTTTAAAGTAAACAAACTATAATATAATTATTTTGGTAATATTTTTATTTCCATTAAAATAAAATACAAACTCCTGGTAAAAATAATCAACCAGGATTTTAATTCAAAAATTTAAATAAATGTTCTGACATGATTATCATGTTTACTCACTGGAGCGTCAACTGTCAGAAGAAGCTCAGATTAATCAAAGAAAAAAATAACGCTCTGTATTTTTTTTACTGCCACTATATTGTAATTGAAACCATATACTAGAAATTCGTGTATAAATTATTTAGACAACGTGTTTATGTAACTCCAGCAGATTACGAATAATTGATAGGCCTGCTTATGAACACTGCATAGTATGAATAACGGGTGGTGTTATAAATAGAGGTTAAGAGGTAGGCTTACGACATGTGAGACGTAATGAATGCGTTTTACAGATACATTCACGGGATTATACAGAGTATTACGTTAAAGTGTGGTCATCAATAAAATGAAACTGCTATTGTTGAGCACACCGGCCAGACAATATGGTGTCGATATCTATTAGTAGAGCCACGATTTTATGGCGAAAATATTTTGGCAACATTTGGTTTCGATGCGTCATGTGCACACCTGCAGCTCTGCTACATCGTCTGTGGTTGGATGATTTTATTCCCACTGGCCTTGGCAAATTATAGACGTACAGACTCACAATATTCTTATTCTGATTGGTGCAGTCAAATGAGAAACGTGTCTGAACATAGACACGCTGCCAATAACCATGAAATAGAACTGCAGATGTGCACGTGAGTCACTGAAACAAAGTGGGGCAAAAATCTTTTCGCGACAAAATCGTGGCCATATCTATTAGTCATTGCATCTATGCTGGGTTCGAGAGAAAGTATAGAGCCACTGATTATTGGTTAAAAGAATACTGCAACAACTTGTTTCAATGCCTAATATGTACATCTGCATCTATGCTTCACAGTTATTGATTGGATGTTTAAAAATCTTAGCAAATCACAGACGTTCGGTGTCGCAGCAACTTTCTTTTGATTGGTAAAGTCAAATATGGAAGCGTCTTCCCACATATATTCTGCCAATAACCATGAAGCATGCCAGTGCATATGCTTGAAAAAGGCGACGAAACAACATTTTTTGAAAAATCCTTACAGGCTCTAATAATGTATTCCCAACATGCAGGTCACATTTATTACTGATCTGTCTGTACTTCCGGCCAGTTGAGAGTAGTCTAAGAGTATTGCACTTGCGTGCGTGCTTTTTTTTTTTTTTTTTTTTTTTTTGTGATATGGTGCAAAAGGTAACACGCTGGCCTCGCATTCGGGAGGACTCGGGTTCGATCCCTGACTCCGGACATCCTGATTTCAGTTTTCGACGGTTTCCCGACATCGCTGTAGTAGAATGCTGGGATGGTTCTGAAACAAAGGCCATGGCCGACTCCTCTCCCTGCTCTTGTCATTGTACCAAGTTGTGTCACCTTCTCTAATGACCGGACTGTCGACGAGATGTAAAGCCCACTAACCTTACCTTCATTATATGGGTTATGGTTCAGACAGTGAACTATACAAACTGAGTAATTATCCTTACAGAGTAATCTACACACGTGTTATAAGCGAGTAAACTTTTGTAAAATACAGTAGCTTTAAAAATAACTGTGTATTTGTGTAACATAACTCCTTGAGACACATTTTTGTAAGGAGCAAACTGTGCATTAGTAAGGTGGACCAGTGGACCTTATCGTACAACACGCAGACCTTAATTAATACGAATATAAACGCAATAAACATTGTCAAAATAACAAAGTTTAAATTGTGTGAAAGAAAGAGTGTTCACATTTGGTAATACTGAAAAAAGCCATATTAAATTTACTTTTTAAAATGTTTATAGAACACATAAACAGAGTCGTTATTTTAAAAGTAAGGCATAGTTTTGCTTAATGTGTTCCGAGAATGATATTTTGTGCGTAAACTGTCTTAAGGCTGTTTCGGACGATTACCTCGTACTCATACATTACATTTGTCACGCTACCTAACTGCCGTAATACTCAGGCTTATTATAGACTGGACTTCAAACCAGAGACTGAAACTGTGCAAATTATTAACAATGCATTTAATAAACCATGTGCTAATTATTAACAATTCATCTAATAAACCATAATCAAAACTAACGTTGGTACTCAGCATCGGTTAATAGGTGAAGAACTTTCTCAAAACAACCTCTAATTTATTCACTATACGACTTTGAAGCCACATTCTTATAACTTTCAGGTATATTCGCACCACCTGCTATCATGGAAGATGACATTTAAACTCTAGTCTACACAGCTGCAAAACTTTTTACCGGTGTAACCATGGGAACAGTCAACAATTTGAAATCTTTAAAGAAAGTGGCTACATTGAGAAAAAATTGACTAATTATTTGCCGGAAGCATTACACAAAATAGTTCCCAACAATTTATCCAGACGGCTTAGGTAACACAAGCACACGCAACTCAACAGTGTTAACAAATCAGACTGCACACCTTTCCCTCAGCAGACATCACAAAGTCACAGATCTACGGTAACCAAGGATGCAACTCATAAGCATCATAAGGCAGATGATACTGATATAAAATTAAAAGCATTGTCCATAGAAACATAATTACGTTTGACTACTGAATGTCTGAACTCCACAATTCAAGAACTTCAACGCTTATGAATGTACAAGAAATTATTTGATGCAAGCCCGTTACAGCCTGGCACAAACGTCATTTAAACTTTCTACAAGAGTGTTTAATTTTATTTCATCACTTCAGATAGGTTACTTATTTTATTTCAGCCTATTTGCGGAGGACTGATAATAAAGTATGTGATATATTATTTTGCATAGTAATACAGTTCACTTCTGATAAATCCCTAAAGTTGTAGGGCAATTGTCTACATTAAATGTGACAGAAAAACTACTACTCTAGCTCGACCAATGAGACACGTGCAACTCAAGTAGACGCATATAGTGTAATGACAATTCAAAAGTCAGTGTCAGAAGATAATTTAGTAAAATCAAGTTACGTTAACACCTACATTGGTTTACCTGTTCTCCTTTCATTTAAAAAATCTAATGCAGATTGCATCATAGAAGGTGTGCAGAAAATAATGTTTAGTTTTAAGAAATTCTGCACGTTAAATCGTCATAGGGTTCCTTAGGAGTGTCTTTTCGGGTATCGTGTAGCGTTGTAAATATAATATATTATTCATGGCCGTGAGTTGCGATATCATATCGCCGTCTACTGCATCGGCTGCATTCAATAAGTTCATGCAGAAATAAGTCTGTAAAGTCTATAAATGCAAATATTTTTATATTTCTCGTGTAAGAGACTCGTCAAAATATAACGCTAACCGTTCCTTTGGCCTGGACATAAGTTTAAAAAGCCAAATAACATTTCTTTAAGTTGTACGTAACAACATGGTTGATATTTTTCTTTAGCAAAAAGAGCTTGAGATTTCGTAATTAAAAAGGACTTGATGATCAGAAGTAGGCTTATTTTATTATAGCTGTTACCGTTAAAATAGCCTATACATATAGGTTATATTTTATTACGTAATTATAGAAACCGGCGTGTTATTCCTACAGCTTCTGTACATAAAAATTTGTTATGAGTGTTATGCTGGAAATTGCACAATAACAATTTCAAATAGCTACAGCGCTAAGATTCTCTTCCTATTCTAGTTTTACCTCAAGCAATTGATCAGTAGCAAACCACGTGCTTTGTTTTAAACGGCAAGATGTTAAAGTCTGCTTCTTAAAGAGAATGTTTACATTAGGCGTAAGTATCCTGCGACGGCGCAGACATGAGGACAAATCATTAACATCAGCGTCGTAAACCCTTTCCTGTAGCGAGGTAAAGTCCACGGAGAACCTACAGAATTGCCATTTTTAATGTTTCCTGCTAGAGGCGGCTCAGGGAAACGTGCTCTAGATCTCGGCAATTATTTCTACAATATCGCATCTTTATATTTCCGGCGCAACAGATGCGTACGTCCAACTGCACAATGGGCTGGGTTGTCGACCTGCGAGTTACTTGAACCCTCTTGCTATCGTTTTTCTCGCAGAGGGAAAGGGAAGTCGACATCACTCACCACATAAGGTGCTAAGACAGTTAGACATTTTGTCACTTTTATCGTGTAAACTACATGGATCTTTGTAAATAGAATTTATTAGATCTAATTTCAATATATCCGCAATGATTTTCGCTGAATTCGAGTGCATTGTCTGTCTTCTAGGCAGTGATCACGTGTCTGTTGGTCAGCCTACAACCGTTGATTGTTTTCTGATCAGCGATTGGCGATTGACTGATTGAAATTTCTGATTCAGATTTTGACTGTAGGCATGATCGTGTCCTGTGATTAAAAGATAAAAAACTTTTTCTACTCCTTCACAATTGCTGGCAAACACATGTTTGCCAGACCCTCTTTCCCCCTCCGAATATGAGTTCCATGAGTTTTGCATGTCACAAACTGAATGTAGTGTTGGCCTTTAGCCAACCGTGGCGAACACGGTCCTTGACTCTTTCCCTAAAACGCACTTGTCAGCACCTGGATGGGCGAGAGGAGTATATGTTTGATAACCGTATTTCTCTTTCTACAAACATCAGAGTACAAGAAACAGACTATAACTTTTCTGATTTATGAAAATGACACGTTTTGTTATGAATTATGTCTCAGAGTACCTAAAAAAAAAGGATAAAACTTCGATATCAGTCATACCAAAACCCAGACGTGTAATTCGTATTTTACAAATAAACAGAGACACTATTGTTTTAAAGTACTAAAGAACTTTAATGTGCATGAACTATCATATATCTATCTAAATTAATTCATGAAAACTGTTGTATGAAAAATAAAATTGATTTTGTAAAGTGCTCTTTTAGATTATTAGTAATGGCATCTCAGTAACGGTTTGCCTGAGCGTGATCGGACAAGTCTATCTTTTTCGTTCCTTATGGCATTCAGTTTCTTAATTCATTAGGATGGGCTGTTACAGGCGTGCGTGTACAGAAATGGGATGGTGTTCACACTTTACTCTCTACATACATGTCATGTATCTTAATTGAATCCTGAAGTTTAACGTTGTATTTGTAGACGTTGTTGAATTATCGTCACTTAACATGTTCATTAACACAACGTTCAAGCAAGTATATGCCTAAACTATCGATAATACAGGTGTGGTTGCTATACTCATTATTCTTGATTTAGGTCTGGCTAGCTGTACCCGTGAACTTTTCCACGATTGGCATTCCATCCTGTACATGTGTGTGTAATTGTAGCTACTTTAATGAAATTTAATTAATTCGATAACCATCCATTCTTCGCTTTGAAAAAATTAAGCTACAACATAGCAAAACATTATTCAACAAGCTATTTTCAACAAATATGTGTGACGTTTATACGAAATCTGCTCCCTTTTGGAATTTATAAATACTATTCTGTAAAGTTATCGAAATAGGAACCCCTGGCATTAAAAGGTTTAATTCCAAAAGCGACAAATTAACTTCTAGCAATGCAAAGTGCTGCTTTGGAAATGCCTGAGTAGGGCCACGATTTTGTCGCGAAAAGATTTTTGTCCCACTTTGTTTCAGTGTCTCACGTGCACATCAGCAGTTCTGCTTCAAGGTTATTGGCATCGTGTCTATGTTCAGACACGTTTCTCATTTTACTGCACCAATCTGAATAAGATTATTGTGAGTCTGTACGTATATAATTTGCCAAGGCCAGTGAGAGTAAAATCATCCAACCACAGACGATGTAGCAGAGCTGCAGGTATGCACATAACGCATCGAAACCAAATGTTGCAAAAATCTTTTCGCCATAAAATCGCGGCTCTAGCCATTAGCGTTGGCCTCGGTCGTATGACGGAAGCGCAGCCGTAGCTGTGAAACTGGAACAAAGGATGGAGATGATGGCCAAGGACGGAGCGAGGGAAAACACCAGCTCTCGACGAGGCGACGTCACCGTCGGGATTCTGCAGATGCAGCGACGACACGGCGATAAACCCACCGCCTAGCCGCCACGCAGTGCAAATGTCATCTCGCGGCACCCGCCGGCCTTCATGTGGCGCCAGGGCGCGGACGCGCCGTCGCAGTGCTGGGCCGCACCCGCTGCTCAACGTTTCGTCAACGCCAAAACATCAAGTCTTCCCTGTACATAAGCCGCATTCCACTTGACAGAAGCTGAGCTTACTGACTACCTTCCCTTTACACGCTGAGGCTGCTGACCGGTAACTTACGAAAGGTAGAAATGCGTTTATTTTTAAGTTGTAGTCCGTTTCATGTAACTTGTCCGTATTTTAACATTTCTCTTCTGATAAATGCTTCCGACAGTTCCATTGTTTGAAGCTTTAAACCTACCTGGCTTCCTGGAAAAACACGGTCTCCGCTAACCTGTGTACTGAGGCGTTTCTCAAAAGTGAACTGTCCAAATACGGAACACTTACAATACACAGACTACAACAGTGTCGAATGACAACCAGTGTGCTATCACAGACTAAATAGTGAAATGATATATGGGCGAACTTCGCGGCTTATTGGCTGCCCGAGACTGCTGATACCAGACCCGAGTCTGTTTAGCTCCTGTATGTTACGGCATGGTTCTTATCGGCTTGGCTGCCGGCTAGTAGACCAATCGCTTTATAATGATTTGTGGTAGACATTCCCACCACGTTGCTGGCCAGGAAAGCCATTTTACTGGAGTGTGTGACTGAGTTTGCCGTTCTGCCGGCTATTTCACTTCTCTATTCCTAAATATTATGTGCGTAGCTATGATTTATGGCACCGCGTCATCTACTTATTCATTAGAGTTTCAGAAGCAACGGAGCTATAAGGTCGACCTTGAAGCTCTCACCAAATGTCCCATCGCCACAACGAGCTAACCTCTGAACTAGGGCATTTTCCCACTAGGACACTCGTGACCGTTACTGGAGACCTCACGTGTGAGTCAGCTTGGTAAGACTTTGTTTTTTAATTGGAGATTTCACACTGGAACATTGCAGCATTTTGTAGGTCACTATGACCCGTCGTTGTCCAAGCCTAGGTACCGGTGATTGAATGGATCATTGTGTCTGGGCCGGTCACTGTTGGAGGTATAGAGATTTGCATCGGATTTTTCACACTAGGTCACTGCAGCATTTTGGTAGGTCACTGTGTCCCATCATTGTCCAAGCCCAGCTACCAGTGACTGAATGGATCATTGTGTCTGGGTCGGTCACTGTTGGATATATAGATGTTTGCATCGGATTTTTCACACTAGTACACTGCGGCATTTTGGTAGGTCACTGCGACCCGTCTGTGTCCAAGCCCAGTTACTGATGACTGAATGGATCATTGTGTCTTGGCATTTCACTTTTGGATTTATAGAGGTTTACATCACTTTTCCCACACTGGGACACTGGTGACGGTCACTTATACGTGTATCAAAGATTGGTAATGCTGGAAATGTCCAACACCAGTGACCCTTGTAAGTCCAATGGGACACGGGTGATACTCACTGATGACAGTCACAAGTGTCCTAGTGTGAAAAAGCCTTAACGTGCAAGATTCCGGCCGTTGGTAAGGGAGGGAACATGAGGATACACGTGCCCTCCCTCACCCTATAAATATATTTTACAATAGTTTCCCTGTATCGAGCTAGTTGGTGCAACGGTAGCAAGCTGAACTCGCGTTCAGAAGGCTTGAGTTCGAATCACGGCTTCGGCGATCCCGATTTCGGTTTCTCAGGGTTTTATGAAATCGCTCCAAGGATTGCTGGAATGGTTCCTTAACCAAAGTCATACCCGATTCCATCCCTTGTTATTGTTCTCGTGTAAAGTTGTATAATATTCTATAAGTACATCGTTGTCAACGAGATGTAAAGCCGAATCACAATAAAATAAAATGTTGTCTTTCATACGTGTTTCATCCATACTTCTTGCTGGTACATTTACTTACTTTGTAATACAAGACTCCTCCCCCCCCCCCAAGAAAATTATTGAATCACGCTACGATTACATGTCTGCGAGTACCAGTTCCTTGACATAGGCCTTCAAGTAAAGACATTCAATATAGTAGTAAAGTAAGAGATGAAGCAACTAGCGCACATGCTTTGTAGGCTGAGGAGGCGAGAATCCACCACCGCCATCTTGGAACACGTCACGGCGACCATCTTCGACACCATTTACACAAAAAACTCTTTCTCCGCAATATTTTCCTTTTTATCTAAAAGTGGGAAAACCCCACAAATTTCCGTACTTCATCCGGCTAAAAAAATTCCCTCGTTGCCCTCGACGGAGTACTTTCTTCCTAAAGCAGTTTGAAAATAGTAGTTTTTTTATCCCGCCGCTTTGGGAAGCAAAAATAGTTAATTCTGATTAAATATTATATAAAAACTATGTAATTATTTGCTTTTTTAAAGCGTAAATCTTACCACTAAGGAGAATTTTGGTATAGATGTCTAACGTTATCGGTAATTTTATTTTGCACGGTTCGTGGTTTTTTGCAATTTTGGATTTGCACTATTAATAATTATAAATACGACTGGAGGAGCGGCTCCTCATTGAAATAAGTGTGAATTCAGGCATGTGATTTAGCTCCAAGTATGGTACAGCGTAGCATTTAATAAAGTATATTATTTTTGTTAGCTGTGTGTCGTAGCTGTCCAATATAATTATTTTCGTATTGAAACGACAGTGTAAGAAAAGACGATAAAATGCTGAGTTTTTGTTTATTTACTACAAGTTTGTTGCCTTTATTTTAATGTTTGCAACGCAGGAGTACAGACTTGCCCTTAAGAAACGTGCTATTTACATCTCCTACACAACCAATTTTTCGGCGAGGTTCTACTGGAAATTTTTTCGCTTTTGTTCTTAACATATCTGCGATGCTTACTTATTAATTAATTTACATATAAGCTGTGCATACGTGTGTTTTGATGCCTATTTATATTTAATAACGCAAAAATTTTTATGAGAGAGTTTGTTTTTTGGAATAAAATTTATTTCCCGTTTTTACGTTTTTCAAAATAACTTCATTTATTCTTTATGTTCCTGTAAGTAACAAGATCAATTTTATAGTCTTATAACACAATTTTATTATTTTATTGCTTCCGTACACGTTAGCAATCTTGTTGAATATTTACATTTTCGATTTTATGCAAACTCCAACAAAACGTCGCTATAGTAGCAATTCGTACCGTTGACATTGTCGGGCAAAGGTCGCTTTTTGGCTTTTAGGTAAAATGAAAAAACACGTGATGAATCACATGTATATTGCGCGAGCAATAAAAGAGTTTTTGACATCATTCCACTGATGAGTGTTTTCGTTCAAAAATATCATATGGTTAGAGACACTGGAAAATCGCGGGAATAGTTGACTGTTTGCTAGGCTCCAACGTGTTGTATATAACATTAAATGTTTCGTATCGACATTGGCTATCGTTTATTTGTAGCATTTTTTCTCTCTACAACAGGCCCAGTTAGAACTGCACAGCTTGGACACACAGCGTGTGTGATTTGTCCCAAAACTGTTCACACGTGTCACGGTTAATATAATACAGTTTATTTGGAGACTATTTTTAACATTTGCGCGATTTTCCAGTGTCTCTACATATGGGGTAGGGATCATTAATAAAAATACCCGTCGTGTCACTTCGTGTGTGACGCTCATTATAGTCGAGAACTCAGAAGCAAAACAAGACCGGAGTGAACTGAGCCGGAATGTACGTAAATTTCATTGTTCTTTTGGATGAAAATGTAGTGGTGGGATTGTGTTTACCGATTCAAGAGTCGTTTGTGACGGCCGCGCGGACAGTGTTTCAGCGTGTCCCACCTATTTTTTTTTTTTTTTTTCGCGAAACCGCTTAACTCATATTTATTACGTTTATCTACCAAAGGAACACTACGGTTATATAATTTTTAAAAAAAATTGCTACGAAAATGCTACCTTAATTCGTGAAACGTAAACGGAGAAGCACGAATTGGCATTTTCTACAGACTATCCAAAAATTAAATTTTACGGTCACCGCTTAAAGTCCCATAAGAAATAAAAGATGTTAAGAAAACCCTGTACCAAGTTTAGCTCACTGCGAATAGAGGCCATATACTCCGCTGTCCCCACGCGTCAAACGCAGAAATTTGAAACCCAATACACTTAAACCAGACTCTTATTATTCTTGATGTGTTGAATTCTTGTGACGAGTTATCTTGTCCGGACTCCTACTCGAAAGTTCGGCCAGTGAAAGTTGTCTTCGGACTCAAAGGATCTGCTTCCTAACTAGGTATCTTCAACTCCGGAATACCAACTAATCAAGGACCTTTAGTTAAACCTTACATCGTGCTCGTCTCCAAGGTCAGGAGTGTTTCCGTTCCCTTGCGTGGCCTCAGTCTAGAAGTACTCGTCTTAAATCACCAGGGAAATATAAAGTCCCGCCCGCAGCGGTCTTCTCCTACGATGTCGTCCCAATGTATACTGAGGAAGTTCTTGTTATTGCTTCTATCTTTCTCTGTCTCAACCAGTGTTCTGGAGACGTGTTGACATATTTCAGCTGTTTCACGTGCATCCTGAGATAGTCTAATTTTAGATCCGTCCTCACTACTGCAGAAGTAAAACTATACTAAACTATACTGTGTAACCATCCGAGTAGAAACAATAATTAAATTTACACTCATAACCTGATTACATGAAAATCAATATTGATTAAATGAAAAGCCTGAGTGTGGGAACGTATATACAAAAGCTGCTCATATTTGCTCAAATTTTCTAATTAGTAAATGAGAATTACTTATTGAGGCGTTTTGTTTTCTGTTTTTTTTTTTTTTTTTTTTCACCTTTGGTAATTATGGTTGAATAATATGTAAAACATTTATTTCAGATATCTACAGTTTAACAAAATTAAGTAAGTTATAGGTTATTTGGTAATTACTTTTGTAGCCTATTGTTATTATAAATAAGTATAGTTTAAATGTAGTTAAGGGTACGGGAAGGCACAACACCTTCGCCATATTCATATAGACACTATTAATATTATAATTATTATTCATTTCTTTGTATAAATTGTTAGTGATTTGCTCGTAACTCACTTTTCTGTGACTTCGGAAACAGGGAATGGCATTCTAACGTCATGATTTTTGTGAAGACTACAATGTACTATTTTTAAGCAGTTTTGAAACTCCGCAAAATAATTAACAAAGAATATTTTCAAAGAAAAACATTTACTTTTTTGATATGTTTCAAACTAGAATGTCGTTGACGTGTCAACGATGATATTTTTTCGCTCGTTCTATTGCTATTTCCATGTGTATCGTGAGAGATTAAAATGAGTATTTTATATTCGCCATTGCAGAACTATGTCGACTCAGGAACCAAAACTGAAATAAGAAAACATTAAAGGATAGGCTACGCGCCTGTTCAGCTGTAGCAAATATATAGTCAGATAAAATAAAAAATGCGAAATAATATAAGGTATAATGTGAATAATTTTTTAAAGTGACAAACACGCATTCAGAACAAATTACGAACGAAGGACGAAGAAAAATATAAATCAGGACACCACCTGTTAAGAAAGCACATACTTATCCTGAAACAAACATACGATTACACACAAGACGACGACACTTACACTACACAGAGTCTGCACATTACCAAAGTTAAACTAAGGGGTTGACAAACCGTACAGTGTATTTTTTATAAATCTTAGGTAACTCTAAAGCACGTTGATATATTGAGGTGACTTTGCTTCAGAATGAAACTTAAGCATGTCCCAAAAAGCAGCTTTAGGAATTTGGATATTCAACCTTCAAGGGCACTCAAAAATAAAACGTTTCGGTTAGGCATATTCTTCTATATCTCTTAAAGCTGTTGAGATATCAGTATAACTTGAGATTATGATGGAACATTCTGTAAATACCTAAAAAGCAATTTCGTGATTTTCCTAAGTTCGACATCTCATTCGTCGGGCTGGTTATACACGTTTAATTTCTTAATAATTCTATCTTGGCGTAGTTGTTTGGTACACAGGAAGGAGATTTGGTTTCGAATGCCGTGTAAGGCAAGGCAACAGGTTTGATTGAAGAGATTTTGGTCAGTGCTTAACATCTAGGTCTTTAGCGTTGGTGAGCATGGAGCAGCATCGGAACTGGCCGGGGGAGCGGGTGAAACGAGAGATCCCTGAGAAAACCCGCCAACCAGTGGCATCTTCTGGCACGATAAACGGGGACCGACCTATCTGGGAATCGAACCCAGATCGCCTTGGTGGGAGGCGAGTGCACTGGCCAGTACGCCAACCACGGCCCCGCATAATTGCTGTGATATTGTACTCGTACGGACATATTAGTGGCAGCTGGTATAGGCAGTTCGGGATAAAATGAGCGCTAAAAATTCAACCTTTGAAAAATACCACCAGATGTTACAGCATGTAATTCAACATTGCCGATAGTCCCCTCACTGCTTGTATGGTTGGCAAGCGAAATTACGCAGTACATTTCCGTGAACCGTGTAATTTCCTATTTAAATATAACAATACTCAAACAGTATCAACATAAAATGACCTCTGTATTTTATAAAATTAATAAACATTTTTCATGTTTTTTAATCTTACCCGCGCATACATCAAGTGATGTGTCCAGAGATGTTAGATATTTCCCGTCGTTAGCTGTTAAGCGCAGAAACGATTTGAATCACCTGAAAATATAACTTTAGTTGGGCTTTTTTGAGTGCTGACTTTATTCTGAACCACCTTTAGAATAGTTAATTTTCTATTTGAAGCATGGAAATTGAACAGTGGTTTCTCTTTGCGGCGTTGGAACAAACCAAGGAATGCGAAAATGGGTTTTAATATATTTTCGCGATAAATTGGATATCTTATAAACCTGGTGAGGTATTGCTATGTTTTGGGGGCGAAAACTCGTAGAATTAGTTTTCGCCTGAATGACACATTAAGACGATAATATATCGTTACAGTTTTTCCTTCGAAAATTCCACGCGGGCAAAGCCGAGGGCGGGAGGCAATTAGTAGATGAAATCATTAAATGTCAATAAAATTGCTCACTTTACATAACGGCCTGAACGGTCCCATCGATACGTTTTCAGTGCCGATAGTGGCTAATTGACACACAGATGATGGCCACAGATATGTCTCTGACTTTGGTGGACCATCACAAGTCAAAGTATAATTACTGGTGTTTAATATTGTTAGATTTGTTTAGAAACACTTATTAAAAATGTGCCGTTAATGAGCTTATGAAAATTCACTCCGTGGAGTAGGGTAGGTTGTCTCAGTCATGGTCCAAGATTTCGTCGAACACAAGGATTTGTTAACACCTGCAATGCTATTCAAAGTTTTAAATTTACGGAAATTAAAAAAAAAAAAGCCTACGTATTATCCATGTGATAAATATTTTGCTACATCCACAGTGCATTTTTACATCCATTACGTTTACATTCAAATATAATAATAATAATTTAAGTAGTTGTTCGAGAGGTCATCAGTTGGAATTTTCGAGCACGGAAAAAGTTACCTGGAGTAATTTTCTTGGCTTGTGGGTGTGAGCCGCGTCTGAAGATTGTCTTGCGACGTTTCGGCAGTCGTTTCAGCTGCCATCATCAGGTAGTCGGAGTCGGAGACCAACTGGCAGATCTAAGAGTTGCAGGTCCTTATATACCCTGGTGTCTGGGTGGCTGCTTCCTGGTGTTTTGCGAAACACCTCAATAACCTCTTACAACCAGCCATACCCACACCTGCCTCTCATATTCAAAACTCTTCTCACTTTGTGGAAATCTTGAAGAAAATCTCGTTAAAACCTGAAGACATATTGGTGAGTTTTGATGTCGTCTCCCTATTCACCAGAGTACCAGTTAAGGAAGCTCTACACACCCTACATGAACAACTGGGAGAAGACAGCTCCAGCGAAGAACTCGTGAAGCTTGTCGAGCACTGTGTCACCTCAACTTTCTTCACATACCAGGGATAGGTGTACATCCAAAAAGAAGGCACAGCAATGGGCTCGCCTCTTTCGCCGTTACTGGCCAATGTCTTCATGGCCAAATTCGAAGAGAGAGCAATAAACTCCAGCCCTTACCAACCTACTCACTGGTTTAGATATGTGGATGACACATTTGTAATCTGGAGTCATGGAGAGGAGAGACTACAGCAATTCTTGGACCACCTCAACGGCATCCACTCCAGCATACAGTTCACCATGGAAACAGAAAAGGATGGCCAGCTATCTTTCTTAGATGTCCTGGTGTACAAGAAGCAGAATTCCACCTTGGGCCACAAAGTCTTCAGGAAGCCTACCCACACTGACAGATATCTCCAAGCAGACTCTCATCATCATCCCTCGCAGAAAAGAACTGTCATATCTACACTAACCCACAGAGCTAAAACTATATGTGAAGAACAGCACCTGGAAGCAGAATTGAAACACCTCACTGCAGCTCTAGAAGCAAACGGTTACTCACGCC
>PNEQ01074081.1:9544-29910 GCA_003012365.1 Medauroidea extradentata
AAAAAAAAAAAAAAAAAAAAAAAAAAAAAAAAAAAAAAAAAAAAAAAAAAAAAAAAAAATTGACGAACAGTCAGTTAATCCTTCCACAGAACTATCCAAGATGGCAGACATGTGAGGATCCATAGAACCTTTCAAGGAAATTCCAAGGCGGCATACGGCTTTTAGGGCACCGCCTATCTGCGCATTAGACGCTCATAAGGGATGGAAATATAATGGTGAAATTGAAGGACGCACCAAACGCTGCATCGAAACAACGATAACCAGCGTGCGAGATTCCCGTTGATCCATTTTTACTATGGGACTTCAAGCTACGATCATATAGTTTTATCAGTAGAATGTTTGTAGCAAAGTTCAATGCACGATTCTATCACATCCAAGAAGAGCATTTAGAAGTACAGTAGTTTAGAAAGGTTCGGTAGGAGGGCTTAGAAACCGTGAGTTAAAGAGAATGGTGTCTTATCGCCTTGATCCATCATTTCTACTTCATCCACGATTATAATTTTTTTTCCCACACGAGAGCAGATATCAAAAAACCTGTTCCACAGTTTTGTTCAGAATTGTTTTAACTGTGTGTTACGATTTTTAGAAGACAAAATTTTATGTAAATGTCGCTAAGTAGTTCATTAATTAGAATTTCCTTAATTTTAGTAATTAGCCCTAACCATTGTGTATTTAAAAAATCAGCAAACAAAGAATACCTTATTTTTTTAACAAAACTATTTAACTTTTTTTTTCGATATATGCTCTTGTTTAGGATTTTAAAAGTTAATTTCGTGAAAGCTGTAGAAATGATGGATCACGGCCTTAACAATGATATTTCGTCCTTGTCCGATTTGCGTTTTCTTTTTGTACATTGGCAAAATGGGCACATGTGTAATAGTTTCGTAAAAAAAACAATTTACGAACACACTGTAACGCATATGAAGAGCGTGTTAAGGGGCCCGCCTCGTTGCGATAAAATCGCGCTGCAGCGTGTTTGAAGAACAAGTTTTACACCGAAACTAATACACGTGTGTTCACGCCGTTTGTCTACGAAAAGAACACACACTTCAGACGACTGCCCTTAAGTACTTTCAAGACAACACACGTATTAGAAATCCCCTTTTAAGGCACGTCAAAATGGGTCAAAACGGGGGTTTCAGGCTGCTATAGCGGAAAATATACTAGTCGAATACATGTGAAACCACTTAAGGGTAGTGCACTGGACTTAAGTAAAGTGATTTCGTAAATAAAACAATAGGGTGACCACTTAAATTCCCATAGGAAACTTGTTTTTTGGCGAAGACTGCACGCCTTAAGCGTAGAGGCCACGCACCGTTGTATAGCCCATACGACGTCGCCCTTAGCACCATACCTTACTCACACAAACACATGTGCCACGAGGCGGGCCCCTTAAGATAACTAAACGGTAATGGAGGCGTCAGCTGAGTGCCTTTCGCTTAGATGCGATAAGGTAGTTGGTGAGCGTGAAATAGTCAGCCTTACCACTCGCACTTCAAATTCCTGGTCGCACTCGTGTAGTCCGATTACAATAAAAGTTCATCTGCAACATTTTTATACCACAGCGTGTTCAGAAAGCCAAATATTTGAAGTATAAATGCCAGGACATTCGTTTCTTCTTTACCTTGAGGAGTCCGTCTGCTTTAAGCGGATTTGTACCCTACGTGATTTGTAGTGAGAAAGTGAGTGAGAGATTAAGGTCAGCGGTTAACATCGAGGTCTTTAGCGCTGGCGAGGGTGACATGAGGTGAGTATGGAGCTGTACCGGAATGAAAGGGCGGGGGTAACGGGAGAACCCGAGAAATCCCGCCGACCAACGGCATCGTCCGGCACGATTCCAACGCATGCGAAAATCCGGAGTCTGACCATTCGTCCACCGCGGCCCCTCTGATTAGAAGCGACGGTGTACAGTTGTAGAGTGGAAATGTTAAATGATCTAAGTGCCAAAATACAGTGAATTTAGTTAGTTACACCAAAATGAACTATGTTCCGGTGTCTATGTTTTATTGTAAGAGCTAAGTCCCAATATCTGTCTTAATAGATTTTATCATCGTTGATAGATTGCATGTCCCATATGTATGCATACTCTTAAGTCGCTGTTTTCCGTTTTGCTAGAAAAAAAAATTTTTGGCACTTGGATCATTTAGAATTTCCACTCTACAATTGTGATAAAACCACAGTTCAATGTTTTAATTAAATAGTGTTAGTTTTGTGATGGATACTTGTGAGTAGCTATTGTTTCCTCTTACAAAACAATTTGAGCTCTCATATTTTTCTCATAACGTTGCGTCAGAGACACAAAATTCGCATGTTACGCTACCATGCAAACAAAGAAAAGCAACTGACCTACTAAAATAATATAATTCACTGTGAACTTACGTCCCATGATCTAGGCAACAAAATATTAAAATAACCAACAATTAGTATTTTAAAATTATCGCATAAGCCCAAAAAAAGTTGCCAACACAGCAATTTTTTAAATAAAAAATAGTTCACGGGATTTATTAAATGTTTTTATTTCGTAGCCCATCACATGTTATTTCACTTACGTAAGTCAACTGGTTTTCACTATTTGCACGGCGATATGACGAGCAAATTATTACCATGACGCACCGTTCTAAGGAAACTGTGCAAGTAAAAATGCTTTCGTAAGAGGAAACTGCAGTCAGAAGTGTCACCTACAAAGCTAACACTAATTAATATAAATATAAACTTACGATATTATCACACTAGAACGCCCTAAAGGACAGCCGTAAAGCACGTATCAAACGTTATATCGCCACAACGAGCCAAGTTTCGAAATTCCCGCAGATTCAATTTAACTACAGGAATCAAAGGGGCGAACATACACAATTTAACAGTTGGAATGTTTATAACAAAGTTAAGTGCACGATTCTACGTAAGTTTTGCGATACGGTTAGTTCATTTCGAAGTACGGCAGTCTCAAAACAGTTTTAACAATGTTGAAGGGTTTCGAAATAATGTTTTTAAAGACATATTGTTATTCATTATTGTCTGAAGTGTGTTTTCTTTTAGTACATCCATACAATGAGCACATGTGGAATAGTCCCATAAAAAAGTATTTCTTAGCAAACATTATACCGCATACGATCTTTCAGCGATTCTTGCAATAAAATGAAAGCAAAGGGATAAAAGCCAAAAAGCTATAGTCAACAAACATCAAACGTACAGAAAAGTAACATACTCCAGTTCCGAAACGTCGCCTCTGTTGTCGTTTTGAGAAGCCTACTATTTGATCGTCTATCTTTGTCTACGTCGTGTCTTGCTGTGTTCATATCCATGCCTGTCTCTCGTTATTTGTGTTTTCGTCGTTCGTCCATTTCGTTCCATTTCACACGTAAACTACTGAAAACAAGTCGGTAAAAATTCTCTCAGTGGGTCAGGTAATACATTGAGCTTCTAATAAATTGCTAACTTAAATACAACATGAATTACTTGTGTATTAATTTAAGGACAAGGGGCGTCGCGTGGAGTGTTCCAAGATATGCGGTGACCAGCAATGACTATACAAAACACTGAGTTGTCTGAGGAACCACTTGACTTGTATGGTCAGGAACACTCCACAGCCAGTGGCGTACAAGAGGCATGGTACGAATTATCTTATAATATATACATCTTGGTCTCTGCAACAACACAACTGCTCAAAGCGTATAGTCGCTGCTAATACCGCACGCCTTGGAGCACAGCCACGCTACACCACTGTTAAGGACAACTGTAACGTTCTCAGTCAACTATATTCCACTGAGGAATTAATTTTGTGTTGTTTATATCTGATTTTTTTTCTTGTATCGTCTTCTAGGATACGACTACATTCGTTAAGGAATTATCTGTTGACTACAGCTTATTGGCTTTTATTTTTTTGTTGGGTTTTTTTTTTTTTTTTTCGTTTTATTGTGGGGTTTTCTGCAATACGGCAAAATTCGCCCGCAATGGCGTGTGTCCAAAAAACTGTTACGTTTTTATAACGAATTTTAATCGCTGGTAGACGTTGCCCCTAAGAGCGTTCTGCACAGAAAAATTCATAATTTTGTAATTGTACCAAACAATGTCCAAGTCTTGAATATTATATTAATGGTAATTTCCCACAAACAAAACAATTTTCGATTCCGTAGTTTTCGAAACAGCGCATGGCACAGTAGTGATTTGACTATTTTCGCTACTTATCCGAAGTAAAAACTATTCAAACAACGATAATGAAATATTTTTTTGTGAAATAAATTCTTTATAGTCATAGAATAACATCGTTGTTATTTCACGTGTGTGTGTATATATATATATATATATATATATATATATATATATATATATATATATATATATATATATATATAAAACACAGGTCTACTCAAATGTACGCAAAAACTGAGGTACATTCAAGAATTTTTCTTACTAGAAATAATTTCAACGTTCAATTACAAAGATGTAATTCTGTAGCTTAACACAGTTACCTTTATTTTAAATGATTTCACTTGCATCGTTTGAATAGTTTTCGCATTGGTTAAGTTGCGAAAGTCTAATCGCTACCTTTACATGACAGTAAACTAAAACTATGGAACCTAACAATATTTTACGTTTCAGAAATGCTATTAACGTAATGTGTAAGAGCAAGACAGTGTTTGGTACAATCATACAATTACGAATTGATCCAAACCACTCTTAAGGAGACCGACGGCAGACAACTAAAAATGAAATGTTGAGCCACTTTCGCTATTTTTCATCCCTTTGTAATGCCATACACTGGAACTAACTTACAAATCAGCATCTTTAGAAGACCATTTTTTTTACCTTTGAGCAGCCTAATGTTATACGCGCAAAGACTGATTTTCACAAACGACAGCGTATTAAATAGGCCTATAAGGATATAATGCTGAAGATGTTAACCAGAGAGCTGCACTAAGTATATTCAGTGGCGTCTCTGGCCTACTTAGCATGCAAGGCTGGCTTCCTGGCGAAGTGTAAACATACTGCATGTGTGCACAATAATTAAGTCACAAGGCGGAGTCACGTCACACTTGGCTGAACCCACAACCAACGTGCACGAAGCAACATACAGTAAACGGCACTTCACAGAATCAAACCGCGATTTACTCTGTCTATACTGGCACATCGCTATAAACTTTGTATAATTATTGGATGGACTTACGCAGAAGCGAACCAATCCACAAATTACTGGATCTGAGAAATTCAATGTCAAAGTCTACTATGTCCATATGAACCTTGTAAAATCCACTTTTCTTGCGTCTTCTTTATGTTCAAATATTTTGATTTAATACTTGTTCTTTTCCTGCCCTTATAAGTAAATAGGCCCTAACTCCAAAACACCAAATTTTACAGGAACCATGGAAACTGAAACATGTATCACCTGTATAGTAGTGTTAATGCTTAAAAATATTTTACTGTATAAAAGTAATGGTTTGCTTGTGCAATATAAATGAAGCAGGTAATCAGATAGGAAACACAATAAATAAATCAGAAATTCGGAGTTGAGGTCTTTTAACATATTAAGGCAGTTTTATAGGGTACGTTTTTAAATTTCATCTTCGACTTCGAATGATTATCTCGAGATGAATTATGTCATAGACTGGTTCCGTTCACCATAACTCCATTCAATTTTAAAAATTAAGTTCTGTAAAAAAACCTCAAAACCACATCATTAATTAATTATTTAAAAGTTAAGTTCTGTGATTTGACTTAAGATACATAGAAAAATTGTGAGCATATCTTTACTACAACTCTGTTAGAACAATGTTGTGACGAGTAACGCAAACTAGCAATATAAAAATGCATCTTAAATTATTTGTTTAGTTGCCAGCGTTCCGTTTAGTTTCTATTTGAGGCATAGCGCATGGTTTTAGTTCAACACATTTCCCAACAACTGTTCGCAAAACCATTAGTTCCTGTTGGTCTCATCTATGCTCTTATATTTCTCATAAGCCAATATAAGCGTAGCGTCACATCTTAGACAAATAGTTAAATATCCAAGCAACGATACAGGTAACGAGAAAGCAGTTTTTAATTTAAACAAACGTCGCAATAAATTAATATCGTAAGGGGAGGGTATTCGAGGGCAGTATCGTACCGCGAGTGCAGATTATTGACTGTACGCCTGATAGATGACATGGGATGAAGCCATACAATGGAGAAGTGACTGAATTAGAAATACGGGGGAAACGGGAGGGCCCCTTGGAAACCAGCGGCACTTGTGAAAAATCTGGGATGGACCCGCCGGGGATCGAACCCGGATCGCTTTGGTGGGAGCGGAGTGGTCTGACCACTCGGACACCACGGATCCCAGCGTCACAATTTAAAACACACTAGTATCTGCTACAACGAACAACATTTATAATGTATAAATTCTTATTGTTAGGTATCTTGTAACCCTACCGGGGAAATTTAATACTGTGTACTTTACGGGCAGCTAGCTCGTCTAACACATACTGCCGTACAAATACTACGTAGTTTTGTATCATTGCGTAAATATCTGTCGTTGCAGTACATGCACAAGCAGCTTCACTAAATGATTTGAAAACGTACGGGCATTTCCTTACTGTTAATAAATATAATTTAAAAAATTACGGCTTTATAGTGATTGGACTTCGATGGTGATATTATTATTTTGTCTTGTGACCGAAACAATTTTTGAAACTTGTTTCTAAAATAAAGTGTAATACGAAGAAACATGTTCTGTATTATACAATCAATTGCTTGGATACAAACACACACACATATATATCTGTACTGTCATAAATAATGTATGTGTATTTTCAGCCAATTTCATGTAAACTTATAAAAAGTTTGCGGGGTTATCAGGGCCTAATTATACGATGTAATTAATTTTGTTATTTGAAAGAGATTAAGAAAAGTAAAATTTTACAGCAGTTGAATGTAAGCAAACGTTGACTATTTTCAAAATAATGTTCATTTGAAATCGAATTCCCCCCCCCCAAATCACTTAAAGGAACAGTCATTGCAGTAGGTCCTATATGAAACTAGGCTTATGTAACCAAGCAAATCATTTTCTAGTCATTTATTTTCAGAATTAGTTCCGAAAATATTTAAGAAATAATGTTTAATTAAGTTGTTAACCAAAAGAAAATTATGTAAACAGTTGAACATTTTATCTATCGATAAAATAAATTTCAATCTGTTTCTTTAGCATGGTCTACTATTGCAAAATGATTACTTGCTTTTCGTTTGCGTACTACTGATAACGTTAAATATGCCAGCACTCTACAATCCATTAAAATCTTTGAAATTTCTTTAATATTATGAATTTTCGGACATAAAAAGTACGAATTTATAGTTTGTTGGGAAAGACAGCTACACACACTGCAATGTATGCTATAATTTACATAAAATTTTAACATTTATGACGTTGTATTATTGAAACCTCATAACTGGTTTACACTTAACTTCCGTACGGTGTAACTTTCATCAAACACTTTCTGACAGCAAATAAGAAAACATCTACAATGATAGCATTAATTGCTTAAGTCATATAACATAACAATATCTCTTTATTAATACGATATTTTAAAATTTTAAAAATCAGTAAAAACAGCATAATTTAAAATTGAGCCCTTGGTCAATAAACAGAAATCGCTACAGTTGTTGTGAAGGAAAAACTATTTAGTTACCTCAAATTGGTTTTTATATATTTACGTCCGCAAACTTTAAAGAAAAGAACATGTTGATTTCGCGTCAGATAAGTTTCATTATCTCCAAAAAATTATTTTCCAACTATTCACCCTCTTAAATTTCGATTTCACTTTTTAGATATTTACTTACGCAACTTTTTGAATCACAAAGCATAGATGGCTCATTATGTTAGTGAGATATCGTAACCAAGTACAACACCTCAAATGAAGTCGAGATAATAACAAAAAATAATAGTGAAAGAAGTCTATCTTCAACAACACTGAGAACGGAATCATAAACTTACAACACACCAAGTTAGTAATACGTAACTCAGTATAATACCTATTCAAACTAAGTAAAAAGCAAAATCAGAACGAAATAAGAAGCAAGTTATAAATCACAAATTATCCACACAATTTCAAACAGAGAAAAACACTGATCGGCATAAGCTAGAAGTACGTAATGAAACAGAAAACATTCCCAAATTATGTTCGAAAGCAAAAAAGTTTGAAGCTAGCTGTTAAATACTGTAATACAACAGTTACAGACAGCTTTAACCAGTCCACTTCGCTGATCGTACTTTCATTGCAGAACTTATTTGTTTTTAATCCATCTTAATTTCTATGTGATAATCAAAAAAGGTCTTATGTAGAGCCAAAAACATATCAATTGCAAATTTTAAGTTATTTATCCGTGGTCAATATTCACTTTTCGGGAGTTCTGCAACATTTTACTACTTTTCACACCCGTAATTGTCGAATTTCGAAAAATCCGGAGTTCTGTTTTTAGATATTTACGAAAGCGTCATTTTAAAGCAAAACCCACCTCGATATCTCAAATGGTTCAGGAGATGTGAATGATTAATTCAAAACTCGTTTAATTTTTTTTTTTTCCGGCTTTCAATGACGACTTTTGAAAAATTGTACAACTGCGTTTCAGACATTTACATGAGCACCATTCTGATGCAAAGATCACCTCGATATCTTTAGTGGTTTAAGAGAAATATGGGATTTATTGAAAACACATATAACTGCTTTTCACTCCCTTAATTTTTGAATTTCGAAAAATCTAAATATTATGAAATTGGGAATTGCTTACGCATTGTTTTTGAAGTTGAAATATTAACAATGCATCTTCAAGTTAGAGAGGTATGAAGAATTTCGTGAAACACGTTTTGCCCCTTTTCTTTTAATTTTTTATTTTCGAAAAAATTATTACTTATGGGTACCTACACCGTGCGGGGAAGCTACGTTGAAAATTTCACGTTTCTAATTCCAGCGGTTAAGGGGTATTGATTCGTACTACCTTTGATTTATCTGTTTCTTCTCGATAACTTCTGTTCCAGACGATGTATTAAAATTTTTGTCACGACAGGGCATAGATGCAAACTTAATAGATTTTCTGAAATTGATGGAACCATCATATATTCATTATTTTGCAACGGGAAACAGCTGAAAAGGAAAAATTGCCTTATTTACGGGAGCGACTACAGAGGCCACAAAATTAACAGAAGCAATGTCATACGGATTCCAAAAAGTGAATGCAACAATAAACTATGCCTTGTTAGCGTGAAAAAAAGTAAAGCCATGTGTCTATTCCCTGATTTATAAGAAAACCCGTAAAACCGATGTGACAGGGATCAATCCCCCTTAATGAGTGAGTGGAAAACTTCATTTTATGTGCAGAGATGAAGGATTTATGGGTAATGGAATATTTCGCGGGATCAACGACCTGCATGCTAGTGTTCACAGCCCTGCGTATACTCAAGTCCATATAATTTGCCAATATTAGTAGCTACTCGCTGGAACAGCAGAAAATGCTAGAATATACTAGACTTACAAAGGCCTATGTACATGATAGCGGACTCTTAACATGCTGGTCGCTCAACAACTCGCAAAATTTTCCTTTCTCTAGCGATTTAGGGCCGAATCTATAGACCTCTTTCGAGTGACAACCAACTGCTCACCAATGCTTTCTCTATGGGGATAGCAGCTGGTTGTCATTCGAAAGAGGTTTATAATATCGGCCCTTAGAGTTTTCCGTAAAGACTGCTCTGTGCTGAAAAATTCCTAATTGTATAATCGCACCAAACACTGTCTAACCCTTACACATTACATTAATAAAAATTTCCCACAAATAAAATATTTTTCAGTGCCATAGTTTCCGCACATTTGAAAGTCGACGTAGCGTTTTGAATTAATTAGCGTTTTGACTTATTTCGGTATTTACTCAAAGAAACACTGCTGAAACTATGAAATAATTTAGATTGAAAATAAACGAGTTTAGGTAAGAAATTATGCCTTACTAAATTCACGTAAGAATTGTTCGTGTTAAAAAAAATCTGGAACGTTCCTAATATTTTACACATATGTAGTCTACGTGTATTTCTAACTTTTACGTGAAATAACAAAAGTATAATTTTGTAGCTTAATACACTTACATTCACTCAAAATTATTTTATTAACATCGTTTGAGTAGTTATTAATTATAATTGCAAGTGTACGAAAACTATAAAACCGAATTTTTATTATTTATGGGAAATTTCAATAAGTCTAACGTGTAAGAACTGAACAGTGTTTGGTACAGTTATAAAATCACGAATTTTTCGGTGTAAAGCGCACTTAATATGTCTTAATTTATCATAGTATATATTGTATTATAACATATTAGTAAAATTATTAGTGTGTTTATTTGATATTACTTTTTAGTATTTTTGAAGTGGGTACGTAGAGCACGACTGCCTCACATATTCATCTGGCAACATACTTGATAATTTTAATTCATATAAACAGGCTGGGAACAATCGATTATCCATATATTTAGGCTGGTGGGTAGAGCTTGATATCCTCAATAATTATTCCCTTAATTACTTCTGACTTCTTGCAGTAGTTGCAGTGCTCGAAGGTGTGTCGCAACAGGTGTCGTCTGATCACAGAAACGATAGTGGAGTACACATTCTTGACGTTCAACATTACTTAGAATAAATTCGCTAAATGCACGTGCCTTTTGATATAATTAGGACGAAACTGTAATTGTTGGCATTCCAAAATGTTTTGCGCGTCATAACTATGGTTTTTGATTAGACTGTAAACTACTTTACTATGTGCTATAGTAATACGCTACACTCTAAAAACATTTCCTTTGTCATAGTAAAATGTTTCTTGCTGCAAAGTTAAATATGAGTTACTACAAAGTTACGTTACAGCAAAGAAAAATTTAGTTTAGATGTTACAGAATTGGTTACAAAAATTGTGCTGATATTAAAACATTTTATTTATAATCTTTATGGTGAAATTAGTTGTGGAATTTTCAACATAAAAGTTACGTAGCAAAATTGCCCTTGGTGTGAAGAAACTCAAGTAAACTGTAAAGAAAACTTTTCAAAGAAAATTAGTGGTAACAACCCGAGACAAGTTTTTCAAGTGTTTCTTTGCTGTAAGGCGATAATTCTTTACCGCAAGCTGAATACCTTCAAAGAAAAATCTTTCTTAAGTGTAAAGAAAACATTTTTTTTCTGTGTACTAAAGTAAATCTTGGTTGAGAAGTAAAACAGGGCAGTTACATTAACATAGAAGTTACTGTAACAACGGTACCAACACAACGTAGTTCGGTTTTTAAATGCTCATTAAGTTTGTTTTTTACCCATATTTATTAATTTGTATCAGAGTTATGTAACACACAGTATCTTGACTGAAGCACATGGTTTGAAATGGTCTTAGTAATATTTTGCATACATGTTTAAATACTATTGCTAACGTTACAATTTTTGTGCACACTGGTTTGAATTACTGAATTTCAATGCGTTGATATCAAACTAAATTATGGCTAAGCTGTGATTAATTTGTGAGAAATGTTTCACAGGCTTTATGTATCTTTAAACTTTGGCTGTTCATTGATCGTTTTTGATGACCGGTGCTACCAGTTTTACCTTAAATAATTTTGATTAGCATTCAGAATGTATCCGGTCACTGAAAATGATTAAATACCTAGATGTCTAGCTGGTTAAATGTCATTTTAGCTGGACTCCACACTCCTGTGTGCACTCTGTTCTAATTTAATTGGGTCAATTGAGTGACCAGTTGAACACTTGACATGGTATTGCGAGAGTGTGCTGTTGATTTCAATGTTGGTTTGCTGTTCTATCAAATTTATCGGAATCAAAACTCACTGGCACCCAATGGCAAACGACACTCACAAGTACAGGAGCTCACAATTTAACTTCTACTCGAGCAAACTCGCGGTGTTTCAGAATCTCTACTTACGAAGTCTGAAACTTTGGCTTCATAGGAACTGTAGATGACGTCTGTGCTTTCCTCGGCTGAAATTTTCGACGAAAACTTTTACTAGACTCTTCCAGGGAACGAAGTTGCCATCTGATTGGTCGCTCAGCTAACCCATCTGTCCAATAAGTCTGAACGACGCAAGTGTGACTTTACCCTACTTTTTGCGTCAAAAAAGTATTTTTATTTCACTCCGCAAACGACTCTTTCTTAAAATTTTAAAGATTTTTTTGTCATTAGAGTTTTTTATTGTTAAATTATTCTTGTCTCTTCGTTCCCAATTCTTTCTGCTAAAAGACGGGAAGTGGAATAAAAAATACACCGTGAACTATATCGACTAAACTAAACTAAATTTACATTTTTTTTAGCTGAAGTATCTATAAGTCATTGCTTCGTTTCAATGTAATCAGTTCTACTTGGCATTTATGATATGTTAGTAATTTGCTCCAGTAACAAAGTCAAGAAACTATCATTGAAATGTAAATAATATTAAATATGTACAACACACACATAACTTCGGTGCTAAGCAAAATGTAAAATGACTGTCATCAGGCCAGCAAAATATAGATTTTTAATATATGTCAGCATTGTATCGATATACAAAATTGTAATCTTGATTGTTCGTTCTTCTATCGTCTCAGTTCAAATTGGATAGTTAATTTTAGTGTACTACTTATAATGTGAGCAAAAATAATATAATTTTCTTTAGTTTTATTATATTTTATCTGAAATTTAGGTATTTTATTTGGGTTTAATTTAAATGATATTTTGTGTTAGCGCACATAAAGTTTAAAATATTTATGTGTAAGACCAATATTCGTATGTATTGAATTTTTCATTCGTTACTATGCTAACTGACTAAAGTTTTCGACGATCTCTTCTATCGCAATCTTAATAATTTTTATTAACGTTTCGCAGAAGACTTTGACCTTTTGTAGGTTGGCTACGGTCGAACTTCACATCCTGTTAGTAACTGAAAGAATTTGTACTGCTATTAACGATATAAAATATTAAACCTACTTACTGCTGAAAAATATGTTGATATTTAATCGTTAATGAAATATTTTTTATAAAACGTATTCGAAGTAATTCTGCTTTGCTTTTTTGTTTATTAAAAAACTTACTTAACGTAAATTATGTGCACGATTAGGAAATAGACCTTTTTGTATACTCCTTATGTTAGTCCGGTTTTGTATTTCTACCTTAAGTTCTCCAAATAAACGCTATCCTTTTGAAATCTGTTCTTTTTGCTTGGTTTTGAATAGTTGAAGCGGTGAGTAATAATCACAGCGTGTAATTCATCTCGCAATGGTCTGTAAATATGTCTTTACCCAATAACTCGAGACCTGAAAAATTCGCGTTTACATTTGGTCACAAGCTATAATTCCGACAACTGTATGTTTGTGTCACTTTCGCAATTGGCCATTGACTTATCTGACATATCCTGGATGTCTCTGAGCCAATACTGGATATGGAACTAACACAAACCTATATCACTTTAACAGCAAGCACCTAACGAGCATCTGCTGTGTGCTTCAATTCTTAAATATTCTTACAGGCTAGCGTACAGGTCAGTGAATCCACTAATTTTTCCGGTCTCTACCCATAACCTATTAAAGAATTGTATGTTGTGAAAGCTAAGTTTATGTGTATGTACATACATAGCATGTATGTTTATACATAGCATCAAACATAAAGATAAATAATTATATTTCCTTAGGATTAGAGTAAATATGTGAGAACTTGGTAACAAAGTGAAAAAATAAAATCAATTACACACTTAAAAAATTAGTTGCTTAAAAATAACCGTATGCCTTAATAACATTTCATACTTCAGCCACTGACGCATTTAAATTTGTAACGTGTTTATCAGTGTATAAATACTTATTACTTATTTAAAAATTTATGAAAGCTTGTTCTCTCTCTGCGCAGGCGCGTGTTACGGAACGTAGCGGAGTATTTATAGTTATTGTAGTTTCTTAACCAAACAAAACCGGCCTTTAAACAGAATAAAACATTTTTCTTAAATATTTAAAACCGATATAATCTAATGTAACCTAATTGAAACTAATTTAAAAGTAAACCAATTATCGCTGGGGAACGAGCCTGCATAGAAGGGATGTGCAGAAGAAAATGAACAGCCAATAGAAGACACTGTTAGTGGAGTCTACGTCCGCTGTGACAAAGATACCACGCTTAGAGTATTTTATTTTGTAAACAAGCTGAAACACATAACAAGCACACGACGCGTATCCTGGACTACATTGGAGACGAAAATGTAAGTGACAAAATGTTTTACGACGACATTTTGAGTAGACAATGTGGCAACACTGCATGGATATAGTCATTGCTTGGCTGAACCGAGCCTTAAGGGCGTGGTCTACCGCAATTTTCATCATCATTATTTTATTTTTTATTTGTACCAGGTTTTTTCTTATTTTAGACACTAAATGTGACTAAATTTGGCTCTTAAGAAATTTTTTTATCTCTCATAGTTTTCGCGTAATTGCTTGTTAAAGTCATATTTTGCATGCTTCCGTTTAAACGACTACACTAAAACCAACTGATATACCAAACTAAAAAAAAATCACAGTGGATAAAGTTATTACAGGCTACAATGACATGCTCATAAAATTTAAGAATTTACATTATTTGTATTTTAAAAAAAATTATTGAATTTTTAAAATTTTTATTTTTAGTTTCACCATTTTTTTTAAAATACGAACCAGTTTCATTCCTCATTTTTATGATTTCATAAGAGCCAAATTTAGTCACATAAGAAAATATCTGGTACAAATAAAAAATATAAAAAATGGCGATGAAAATTGCGGTAGACCGCGCCCGATAAGTAAGACATTTGTGGAGCGCAAGAGGGGAGTAACCACAATGCTATGTTGCCACACTTTGCATGTAAAATGTCATCGTATAACATTGCGCCACTTATATTTTCGTCTCCAATTAAGCCCAGGACTCGCGTGGTGAGCTCATTTTGCGTTTTTTTCTGGTCATCCTGTATTTCAGTCGCTTGGTTAATGTTTGGTTTTTAACAATACGGTAATTAAATGTAACAATATTGACGGAACGGAAGAAAAGGAAATGCTAACATTTTATCAAGACTCGTGCTTACTTTTTAAACACGAAAACAGTTCAATACGTTTTGTTAAAGCACACAAAATTAACGATCCTTACATCAAAATAAATTACTCAAAGTAATGTAAAAGCAGATGTTCGCGTGCTTACAGACTAATGAAGTACTTAACACAAAAAATAGTTTGTAAAACATTGTAAGATATATTGTTTTCCAGAAGAGGCGCGTTTTCGCGTTTCATTAGTACGCAGTATCTCAGGCTCATAATTAACAAAGCTATTCTTGTTGATCAACAAAGCATATGCGTCTTACGCACGAACACGATTAATCTTCACTCTGGAAGTAAGAGCAAAATAACGGTCTCAAGTGAAACCACTTTACGGCGGTCAGTAAAAAAATTACGTAGGAAACTTAATTAAATAATGCCAACCGGAAAGCAATAAAAACGCCACAGCTTTATAGATTAACGTGTTTACGAGCTAGTGTCTTAGTCTTTTTCGCTTGTTAGAAACACTATTTTCGCGTGCCTCAAAACAGATGAAAAAACATCTTCTTTTTTCAGAATACCGTGCATAGGAAAACACCAACCGTCCATTCAACCATTCACTCAACAACCATTAAAAAAAACACACATGTGAACAAGCGTAAGTTTTACGTAATCTTACAAGTCACCCATGTGTGTCTACGTACAGAAATACGCGCTGTCCATTAGCGTACAGGCAAGCATGCGGATGTACACACAAATATATAGGAACATTATTTGTATTCTTGCTAGATAAAATAGTGATGCTGAACTGTAAACAATGTGGCCTACTATTACGCAAGTGTATAACGTCCGCAAGGCAAATTACTGTTTACATGTTTCGAATTATTCTGCAAATATTTGGCATAGGAAGTATATGTACGTTATGTTTGCGCCCCAAACTATGTTTTGAAACAGTTCTGTGTATGGTAGTATCTCCTTTCAGCTTTACCTGTTTTTTAAGAGGTTCGTGTCATCAAATACGCCATTCCCATGAACTTTATCAGGGGTTGGGAATTCGGTCCGTTACATCTCCTTCAAAATTGGTCAAGCCAACTCTTCAACGGCCCTTCAAACGAAATAGTTCTCCTCTTGGTTTAAATTGTTTTTACCTGTTAGGGATCATTGTTTTTGGCGTACGATTTAGGTGTTCTTTCCGTCTTATCTGATATTGTTTTGCTGTGTCAGTTATGTTTTGCGTATTCAGCTGAGCACGAATGTCATCATTCCCTTTTTATCCGTTAAAGCGTATTCAGCCACGTATCTACGGAATTTAATTTCAAAAGGAAGCAGTTCACAAAATTAAGTGACACAATATTGAAAAAGAATGTTCTTTTGTTTGGGAACACGTACACACGTTCTTTATAAATAATCTATGGAAGCGAAATCTGCAACTCAATTTTACGCCAAATGTTGAAACCGTCAGAATAAATCAAAAGCAGCACGAGATGAGGCGGAAAAAAGTAAATTGTAGCAGACTCAGAGTTTCTTTACTTTGCAGAAAGGTCGAGTGATCTGATGGAAATAAATTCCAAGTGGTTTGTTGCTTGAACGGATCTCGCAAAGCGATTGCGAAGGAGGAGGGTGGGTAACGAAAGATGTACCAGTGGCTAAAAATAAAATAACAATAGTGAAAGTCGCCTCCTTTTGTTTACCGTCAGACGAGCGCAAGGGGAGCTGGCGAATGATGGGCCATAGAGGAGCAAACAAACGTTTTCAATTCAACAAGTAGCGATGCTACCATCGACCGAGAAAATTCCTATGAAATGCGAGAGTTAAATAGTAAGAGATAAGAACCCATTGTTGTGGCAAGCACTCTGCATGTTTAGGAGTAAGTGCAACAATAGTATACAATGGAAAATTGACAACGTGTATTTTAAGTAACGTTTTGAAAATTACATCATCCCTTACATTTAAAACAGCTATATAAATCCGAAGTAACTTTTTACTTTTGTGGTATTGCAAACGTATTGACATAATTATGTATTTAGATATTTTTTCGTATAAAATACTAACAAGTAAGCAGCTTCTAGCAATTTTCGTTATATGTAGGAAATTAATTATTAAACTACTAATTCCATTACCATTTATGGTATATGGCCTACATAATTTAGTGACATGGCAATTAATATGTCTATTATTGTCGATTCTACAACTGTCTGAGATTGTACACTGCAAAAGTGATTTTGTGATATAAGAAAGAGGAAGTGTCCTACTGAGAAATTCAGTAGAGCGTGCGGAAACTAGTGAAGCGTAGCTTTTCCAAAAGTACACTATTGCTGATTGTGTCTAATAGAATTATTTAGCTATGTTGCGCTGACATACCTGAAACACTACATTCGGCAGAAGACATTTATATTTGCAAATTAGAATATTGCCAGGAGTTCCATATATTCATTGTGGAATTTAACAAAAGTTTAGAACGTCGTCAAGTATTTAACTTATGGTAATTTCGGTATGTTACAGAAATCTAAATACTAAAGTAAAAAGCATATAAATATTTTAATATCAAACATTATGAATTGTCAATTCTACTAACGATAAGAGTAAGTTGGATAACTTTGAACAGATTATTGCATCGTACTCTCTAAACCAAAATGTTTTATTTTAATACACAAAAAGATTACCCCTAACATTTTTAAATATAGCCTACCTGAAATATTTGCATTTCAGCTGTGCTCGTTGTACTACACTAAACACCTTAGGCTAATATTTTCGGTTACGTTACAAATAATTCATAAAATTTAGTTTTAAGAAATATACAGAATTTTTTTATCTCGCGTAAAGTAATATTGCGCTGACAGTGGCATTATTCAAAAATTTTCGGAAAGCCATTCATTCCTTAAAATTTGGAGGTGTGGAAAAAGTTGTGCTTGGAAATATTTTATTACAAACAGCAAAAACTGTTTCGTCTAATTGTGGTGTTTTGATAATTTTTGTAGGGGCGATTATACGACACTGGTACATGAGTATTACTACACTGGACTGACCAATCAATATAGATGCCAACTTGACATGAACATTCAGATGTCTAGAAGTTTTTCATGTCACTATATTACTATTCGTTGTCAAACTGCGAATGACACAGAAAACACAGAAAAAAGAGTTTTAGCTTCTAGGTTAACAACAATTGGTAGGGACAGGAAAATTTCGCGAATTCATTGACCCACATGCTAGAATCCATTGTCCTATACATACTCAAGCCCCGTCTATTCCTTCATTGTCTGCTGTTCCGTTAAGTAACAGGTAGCGGACAAACGATTGGGGCTTGAGTAGGTATATGGCAGTTGGTTCTATGACGCAGGTCATTGAATTCGCGAAATCTTCATGTCCGTAACAATTGGACTCTTTTTGTGTATGAGCACACACTTACATACGTATGTCAGAAATGCAGGCGTTGTCCTCGCAAGCTAGCGTAACCCTTGCGATAATCTACCTCCCTACTTCAGCTCGACAGTACTTCGTGGGACGCCTGTATAGCGTATCTGTACATTGTATTCGGTACCCAATAGGTAGAGCCCTCGCCTCCCATCAATGTGACCCGGGTTCGGTCCCCGAATTTCCGCACATGGGAATCGTGCCGGACGATGCCGCTGGTTGGCGAATTTTCTCGGTGATCTACAGTTTCCCCTACCTTCT
Source organism: Medauroidea extradentata (assembly GCA_003012365.1). Classification (NCBI taxonomy): domain Eukaryota; kingdom Metazoa; phylum Arthropoda; class Insecta; order Phasmatodea; family Phasmatidae; genus Medauroidea; species Medauroidea extradentata. Next base: position 28,233 of record PNEQ01074081.1, read on the forward strand.
CATTCCGGCGCTTCTCCATCGTAGGTCCTCATTTCATGTCATTCAACGAGGTACACAGATACCCTACGAGCTCCTATTAAAAAAACCTGCATTCAGGATGCGATATCCTTGCTTTCGGGTATCCTCCTCACAGGATGTTAATTTATTTTTACCGACTTCTGAACTGTGCATCAGTGTTGCTATGGACATATACTAGCTGTGTGATATTTCATACTACTGTGTTATTTTTCTCAAATATTTTTTTTTTGTGTTGGCAGGTAGGTGCACGGCATGTTCCCAGAGGAAGTGCAGAGCATAACTGGTGCCCATCGAAGTCTGGACAAACTGTGCATGAGGTTAAGATTGTTTACTTGATGCATTACCTTACAAGAAATTCGGGAATATTAAAAGTGGGTGAGTCAATAGCCTTTTGTAAACGAAACTTAATAACTTTAAGTTAATTATATTAGTGAAATCGAAGGGTATGGTGATAAACGATGGTAACCCACTGTTTAAAAAAATTTAGTTTTTTTTTTTGCAGGAACACAGTGGTAATCTCATATTTACACATCGATATTTGAAATAATGCAATATGACCACAAATGGCAGCACAGTGCATGCACTAATTATTATTTTGCAGGGCACGGTTTCGCAGCTTATTACACAAATAAAATATTCATATTATATTTTTGTTTTTATTGTGTAGTTGCTTATTTTTCAAGGTTTGGCTGTGCTAGTAATTAAAAATATAATTTGAAAAGAATGATGAATTTAATTTAATGTCTTTGAAAATTTGTACCTTAGCTTTACACGTGCATAACTCAGTTGTGTTACATAATGGGTTATCAAAGTGTTTCCCCAGGCCCTTCAATTATGTACAGAAGTAATTAAGCATCCATCGCTTATTGGAATGTTTTTATTTTGAGTGAATTAAAGCTTTTATCGTGAAGAAGCCATTACTGAGTTAAACCACATCACATCTTTGGTAACAACCTCTATGAACCGACCACAATGTGATTTAAGAGACTACCTTCAACTAGAAAAATTACTCAGCTAACGATAATGCTTGGGAAATAAAGGGTATCCTGTAAATTATATTTTGAGAAAATGTACAACATGCGTATTCTCCTTGCATGATTTAGAACTTTAGTAATAGATCAGTGAATATCCAAATAAATAAACTGTAAGGGACTGTAAGTACTTGTGGACACCTAGGGTGTAGTTTAGTTCACTACACCCAGTAGCTCGCCGTGCGCCATTGGCTAGTTGTCGTCAGGCGACAACTCAAGCGACAGCCGCGTGCTCGCAGCCCGCCCCGCAACGCCGAGAGCGCGAGGCAGTTCGGAGTTAGCGGTCCGCGAGGCATGACGTGTTGTAAAGCTGAGCGCCCACTAGAGGCAAGGGGCGGCAAGGCGTGGCAAGGAGAAAATGTCTGCTCGGACAAAACTCGTGTTAATAAATGAAAGCGCGCCCACTACAGGCAAGGGGAGGCACGGGGTAGCAAGCTACCGCGCCGGAGAAGTCTTCGGACTTCTGGCGTTGCCGCCCTTGCTATGCCTTGCCGTGCCTTGCCTGTAGTGGGCGCATGAGCAGAAGGAGGACGCAACGAAATAGTACACTTCGGGGTAGTTCGGGTAGCCTCGTCACTGATTTGGGCACGGCCCGATTCGCTCACAGGACAGGATACGGTGGAGATACG